>JBAMBP010000187.1:0-302411 GCA_037044515.1 Phortica magna
GCTAGCTGATAAATATTTTAAACATTGAAAGACCCAGACACCTTACTGATCAAAACAAAATCAGTTTTGCTGCTTATACATCACACATCCCTCTGTCCCCTAGTTTCCAATCGTCAATCTACGAATAGGTTATGTAAAATTGGTAATTAAATATCTCACAGTTATTACAGGTCTTAATCAGGCGTGTTAACTGTTAATCTATATTGCAGATTATCAACTTCTCAATCACATTTTATGATTCACATTCACGAAAAACTTTTATTGCATTTTACGAATTGTCATAGAATGGTTGGTATTATATATTATTCTTCAATTTTTTAAATTTATCTAAATTAAATCTGTTTAGAGAACGTATTGGATACTTCCAAGTTTGGCGTTCTTCGCTTTGTCTGGAATTCTTCAAATAGAATCTAAACGAGTGAAGCAAGAGCCAGAACCAGAGAATTGTTGCCAGCCAAAAGTTAGTAAAAGCGATTTGATTCAGATTGCCATACAGAGTGCGGTAAAAATAATCCTCGAAGAACTGGAACAAAGCAACAATGAACTTTTGCTACCCAATGATCTTTTGGAATACAGTAAACTAATAACAGAAGCCTTACTCTCAGGAACGAGTGTGGAAGATGTCATTAACATGCTATATGAATATTGTAAAATTAAAAGTCCAACAACAACACAAAAAACCACTAAGAAAACAACAACTAAGAAAACGACAACAAAGAAAACGACTACTAAGAAAACAACAGAGAACCCTAACACAAGTTCTACAGGCTCCAGTGAAACTCCTGAGACTACAAAAACGACAAAGAGACCTGTTAGACCTACTAAGCCAACAGAGCAAACGACAGATGCCCCTAGTACGGATGAAGAAACGACAGATGACACAGGTATCTTAACAACAGAGGATACTAGCTTGTCTTCCACAGGCAGCATCGAAACAACTAAGAAAACAACAACTAAGAAAACGACTACTAAGAAAACAACAGAGAACCCTAACACAAGTTCTACAGGCTCCAGTGAAACTCCTGAGACTACAAAAACGACAAAGAGACCTGTTGGTCCTACTAAGCCAACAGAGCAAACGACAGATGCCCCTAGTACGGATGAAGAAACGACAGAAGACACAGGTATCTTAACAACAGAGGATACTAGCTTGTCTTCCACAGGCAGCATCGAAACAACTAAGAAAACAACAACTAAGAAAACGACTACTAAGAAAACAACAGAGAACCCTAACACAAGTTCTACAGGCTCCAGTGAAACTCCTGAGACTACAAAAACGACAAAGAGACCTGTTAGACCTACTAAGCCAACAGAGCAAACGACAGATGCCCCTAGTACGGATGAAGAAACGACAGATGACACAGGTATCTTAACAACAGAGGATACTAGCTTGTCTTCCACAGGCAGCATCGAAACAACTAAGAAAACAACAACTAAGAAAACGACTACTAAGAAAACAACAGAGAACCCTAACACAAGTTCTACAGGCTCCAGTGAAACTCCTGAGACTACAAAAACGACAAAGAGACCTGTTGGACCTACTAAGCCAACAGAGCAAACGACAGATGCCCCTAGTACGGATGAAGAAACGACAGAAGACACAGGTATCTTAACAACAGAGGATACTATCTTGTCTTCCACAGACAACATCGAAACAACTAAGAAAACAACAACTAAGAAAACGACTACTATGAAAACAACCACATCATATCCGACAGACATCATTGATCTGTGTCCAACACGTATATCTTACATGTGTCAAATTGAAAATCATAAAGAACATTGTTACAAATACAAATATCGTTATGATGAACCAATTTCAATCGAAAAATAAAACAAGGAACACATTTTAAATTTCATTATTCGATATGCTACTCCAATCATCTCAAGTTGATGTATTTTTTGTCAATAAAGTCCAATGATATGTTGATTACAAAAATATAAACGTTTCTTTGGTATGGGCTAATGCTAAAATAATCTATATACTATACTATATAAAATAATCTATACCCATATACTATTTTGAACCAAAACAAAAAAGATTCAAATACTGCAATATTAAAAAAAAGTGGGGAGGAATGAAGCTAAGCTAATTTGATAATTTTTTTATCACAGAAAGACATTTTTATATATATTTCTCTACACACATTATGTCAATGAAAACCGTTTATATAAGTGGTCACCCTTCATCACAATCAGATTAGATGTGCTACTTTTATACTTAGATACTTTTACTATTATTTACGCTTTGTTTAAAACACAAACCATTTTACAATTAGAAACTCAGTACAAAACGTCAATTCATAAGCTGCAAAACGGAATGGTAAAAATATACTGAAGTCATAAAAAAAAATTGATCCACCAATAGAACATATATTTTGTAGAAAATTTTTATCACATTTTGGTCGCTTGTGTGCTGCGGCGCAATTTTGATAGTCGAGGCTAGCTACGATTGCGAGATATTTAAAAATGACGACTTTGAATTTAAGATCATCAAAACTATAGAAATTGCCGTGTTTGAAAAATTGAGATCGCACTGCGGATCGGATAAGATTTTGTTCGAGGAACAATTAAGGCAGCGCTTTCGCAAGAGATTGTTCTGTAATGGAAATATAACAATGGGAATTGAGCTTGTCTTGGAAGGACTTAAAGAATGCGTCGTAAGCAAAACCTGCTCGCGTATTGAAGGGTTTGCGCCGCTTTATGTTAGATATATATAATAAAATGTCAAAACGCCCGATGAAAACTGTATGATAATCACGCATTAAAAAGACATATGTTACAGAGGGCTCTATGTCACATACGTCAGTCGAGTCATGAAGATCAACTTATTAAGAATTTTGTTTTGTAAATGCTAGACTGCTGTATGTGTCGTGTAGCACGTTGTAACTTAAGCTTATTTATCTTACATTGCCTGTATGATTGTTATTCGAATTTTATTGAGAAAATTTCACAAAATTAATACTTTTTTTGTCATATACAAATTAGATCTAATTTAATTTTGCATTTTTAGTTTGGCGTTTTAATTATTCAATTGATCGCTTGTCCAACGGCTGAAAATAATGAAAAGTACAAAAATTTAACATTTTATAAACATTTTCATTTCGTTTTTACTTTGCCAAAATTATATAGTTTTCAATTCATTGGAAAATGTTTCGATATCCTTTTTGAAATTTCGCAAAAATTTCAAATCTCTTGCAAAACGTTCACCAACAAAGTCATCGGAGGGTATACCTTCAAGCAATATGGGCACAATCTGTTCGCCCACAGACTGTAGAATTTCGGCAATCTTGATTATAGTGGCCGGATTCGGTAGGCCTGGTATACCGACACGTGGATCAGCCTCATTCGCTAGCCCAACAAAGCGTCGACGTCGGCGTTGTTCAACAATTTCAACGGATTCTACAGTATCCTCGACCGTCTCCTCCGATGAAGAATCCTCATCCTCGCCGGAATTTGCCACCGCTCCCTGTTTGAATTGAGTATATGTTATAAGCTAATATCACTTGACCTCAAACTGACCGCTGCTTTGCTTTCGGACATCAAATGTATCGAAAATAATACACTCAACAAAATCATGTAACGAATGATTTGAATTGCCATTTTTTTCCACTTGATTATGTTGGTTTGGCTTTCGTAACACACAGTTTTGATTTCAAACTAAATGCAATCAATTCGATCTTCGGCATTTATAGTAAAAAATATATAATGCTTTGCGTGTCTTGTGCGCAAACGACATCATTAGTCAATTTGCAATTAACTAATTTTATTTGTAAATTGATCAATTTAAATTACGCAAAATGCATCACAAACAAAATTGCAGAAAATTCTATTGTTTTAGGCATCTTTTTTTTACACATATAAATCAAAATAATCAATAATTTTTAGTTTTATTCATATAAAAAATATTTAAATGCTCGAAAACTTTCAGTGTAATTTTCAGTTGGTTGCCACGAGTGGAAAAGAGACAGCGAAAAAGAGAGTTGCATTATGACTACAGTCAAAAAACAGTTGCGTTCAACAAGAGCGCAAACTACAAATAAAAAAAAACAAACACATAAATTATACGTTTTTGTTTGGTCATGGAATGCGCTGCGTTTCTGCACAGATTGCAATTATCAAACCCAAAAAAAAAAGAAAAAAAAACAAAGAAAAAAGTTAACAGAACCAGAAGCCAAGCAAGCGTTTGGGGCTGGGTTTGATTTTGGTCTCGTCTCGTTGCGTCTGGTCTGGTCGGTCGATCGGTTGCTTTCAAGAAATTGCAATTCAAGCCAAGTCACGTCGCTCTCTGAATGACCAAACAAGCTCATCCACTCAGTCAGTTGAAGTTTAATAGCCGAGCCCACAACAACACCAACTGCAACTGCAACAACAAAAACGTTCAATACAAAGCGGAATTCGAAACCAAAAATTCCTTGGCGCAAAAAATATTTCATTCATTCTGCTTAGGAAGTTCAACGAGCTCAAGTGTGCGAACCAAAGTTCTGCGGAAAAAGTAAACAAGTTTTACTACACAAGACAATCACTCATATTGTTTGAAAACGGTAAAAGAAAAACTCAATTCATTTTAACAAAACAGGATACCCAAACCGGAGAGAAAAGTGAAAATTCGTTAGTTTGAAAAAATAATTTTGCCAATTGTGTTATTTTAATTACTTAAAACAATAATCCAATTTAAACATTTCAAATTCATTTCAAGCGTGAAAGTGTAAAATTTCCTCCTTAGTGAAAATCTAAAATTTAAAAAAAAAAAAAACAAAAAAAAATGAAATAGTTTATTGTATTGCGTCATAAAAAAACGCTTTGTTTCTGTATAAAAAAATTGCATTTAATTTTTTTATCGCTTGAGTCGTGAGTAAAAGCAATGAAAATTTTTACAAAAAAAAAAAAATTGACATAATTTTACAATCGTGCTTAATTGTGCTTGGGCGCTTATCACTTGTTGGAAAGCATCTTTGCAAATAAAGTTAAATGTAACTACAAATGTACATTTTAGTTCATTTTTAATCTATTAATATCATTCACTATTACTTACATATGTAGTATATGCATCAAAAGTTTCATGTTTATAGATTCTGAAATAAGAACATATCTTATATGTAGAATCAGAATTTTCTAAGAGCAACATATTTAAGGTATATTGAAGCTTATACTATATGTTTTTCATTAAATCGTCAAATTATCACAAATGCCAGTGACAAATGCAATACTATTTTACTAATATAACAGTGGGTGAATATAACAATAACAAAATTTATATTTTTAAGAGATTTTAACTTTCACAATCAATCAATATTTAACAAACTATTTTGAATGTGTCGGCATTGTGAGCATTTCAAAATTAACGTTTGCTATCATTCACAATGAATTACTTCAAGTAACGGGCATTTTTTACAATACAAAACTTATTTTGAAATTATTAAATTTTCCTAGTTTCAAATCGAAAGTGATACATATTTATAAGGAATCCATCATTACACGTTTACACAATAATTAATACTATTAATTTTACTTTCAGATTTAGCAGCCAATTAGGAAACAATTTAGTTCCTGCTTCATTGTTTGTTCCAGCCCTGGTGACAACAAAACATTCACAATGAAAATAGTAAGTTGGTTTTATTTTAATTTTAAGCTGCCTTATGAGTCGTTACATGTCTCGAAACATGAAACAGACGATCAGTGAAATATATTTTCGGACGGCCAATCGCTCGAAACAGCCGGAAATTGGCTATTTTAACAACACTTTTTTAAGCACTGTCAAATATGAATTGTGTTTATTGAAAACTAGCATGCCGAATGTTTGGAGTTATGCAAACATGGCATAGGGCAGAATCAAACATTGACTTTCTTTGCAGAAAATAAATGGCGGTCTCAACGACCGAAGGGGCCTCTGGCATCGTCTGATCCATTTTGTAACCGCACGGGGAAGTGCGAGCGTCGATACCACTGTCGTAGCATCTCAATCTGGCGTTCCAGCTGAAGGTGAAGTGTATAAAACCATCTCGGAAGATTCTGCATTTGAAAAGAACAACTCAGGTAAGCCAAAGTTATAAATATAATTATAATAATATTATAGTTAGTTGAGGGCAAATAACAACCGCGTCTTAAAATGCTACCCAGGCTGATTAAATATTCTGAATTATTTCGTCATCATTTGACAAAGCCAACAGAAATCAATATTTAAATGCGAGATTCTGTATCTGTTCATTGGGAAAATACGTTTTACGCCCAGTTTTTCCCCTAAACATGCGTTTTCTTTTGTACCACGCTGACGTCATCACATTTTCAATCAGCCCCTGTGCATGCGTAAGTTCATTGAATGTGTGCGTGTGTATTTGCATATACTCGGCACTTGCTTTGTTCATTGCTCTTAATTGAACAAAGATTAAATTAATGGCAATTTATGACACTTCTTTGTCGGCAAATTATTTAGTAAATTGTGTTAATCTTTTACAAACAGGAAACGCCTGTCAAGTAGCACCAAAAACATCAAACGAAAACGAGGTCTCAATGACAATAGTTCAACAGAATAACGTAAGCGATGGCGCCGATGAGCAAATGCTCGGCGCGGAGGACAACGAGAAGGTCGTTGGTCATCGTGAGGAAGTAAAGTTCATAAAGGGCGATCATCAAAACGGTGATGCTAAGATAGACATTGGTCCAGTTAATGGCAAGGTTCGTACTTAGCATTATACGCCTTTAAAAGACCTCAGTATTTAATTTAAACACCTCAACCCTCAGGCTTTCACCGGCATGACCAAGGAGGAACTGATGAAGTACGCCAATGATCCGTTTTGGGTTCGTCTGCGTTGGATTTTCTTCATTGGATTCTGGGCCATTTGGGTTGGTATGCTGGTTGGTGCTATTCTTATCATTATTGATGCACCAAAATGTGCAGCACCGGAGCCATTAAGCTGGTACAAGAGTGGCTTGCATGCCAAATGCGGCATTGTTGAACCAGCTAAGCCGGTCTCAGTGTCCAATGTGGAAGCAACGTCGAAACTTGAAGCCAGCGGTGCCATTTATGAACTGCCAGCTTTATTGACATACAAAATCTGGGACCAAAGTGTGGAGGCAAAGATTAAGGAAATTGTTGCGTTGCACAAAGCCAAGGGCGTCAATGTGATCTTAGATTTGACACCCAACATTGTGCCGAAAGATTCGCAACTTTTCAAGGACGCGCTGGAAAATGAAGATAAACGTTCAGCATTTGTTTGGGCGCCTGCCAGCGGTGATGACTTGCCAACGAATTGGAAGAAAATTGGTAAAGATCAAACAGCATGGACCAAAGTTGGTACCCAGTTTGTGCTATCGCAATTCGATGACGATACATATGATCTCCGTATGAATGACACAATCGTCAAACGTGAATTTGGCAATGTGCTAACACAGTTGCTTCAATGGGGCGTTAAAGGTTTCCGTTTAAAGAACACAAAGTTCTATATGATTTCACCTCAATTGGAAAATGAAAGAATATCATTGAATCCAAAAGACATGAGTATATCAAGTGATCACTATGGCTTCTACTACCACGATCAAACAGTTTTCCAAGCCGGACTTGGCGATTTACTTTATGATTATATGGCCATTGTTAAAACTAACATAAGTGATGCGTTCCTATCTGTAGCTGAAGATGTAATAAGTCCAAAAGCTTATTTTACTTCATCAGGCGGTAATGTCTTAGGTATTGACTTGCCCATGTATGGCAAGTTTGTAGAGGCATTAAGCTCACATGCTGATTCGAAGTTGCATACCTACTTGGAACAAAACTTGACAGCATGTGGCAATGACAGTTGGTTGCAATGGGACATGGCCAATGTAAAGAGCGACACACCAGCCGATTTGTCGGCTGTAATGCTATTCATGTCGGCATTGCCGGGTGTGCCTATTGTACCAGTGGACAGCGAATCTTATGTAAATGTAACCCACAAAATATTCAAGGACATTAAAGAACTGCGCAAATCTCTCTCGTATATGCACGGCGAACTGAAAGTGTACGAAGCACCGTCTGTTATCGCTTATACCAGGTAATTATTGTTCTAATTTTACTAGACCTAACAATTCACCTTTTTAATGTTCTTACACAATGCTTACCATATTATGTATACTAAAAGGCAAAGGTAAGCCGTTTTCCCTTTCGATTAATTTCATATTTCAGCTTTGCAATGTTTTGTTTGTACTTGATTGTCATTAAGCCGTATTGTTTTTCTTTCATAGAATTAAGTCTGGCAATCCCGGCTTCTTTGTCGTCTACAATCCAACGGATGAACCTCAAACCGGTAATTTCACCATGTTGGGTGATGTGCCCAGCAAGATGACCGTCGATTTACTTAGCGACAACTTCAAAAATCCCGGTATCAAACAAAAGTGAGTATTTAATACATTTTAGTATTTGCGCATATCTTTAACCTTTTTATATCTTACAGAGTCAAAGTCGACATTAACACTTTGGTGTTGGAACCGTACACCACGGTCATTCTGACTTATGTGCCGAACAAAGAGTAGAGCGTCTATTTTGACCCTAGCGCCGGCGTTGCGTACTCAGACAATATTAAATATTCAACATGTATTCATTTAAAATATTGAGATTCCAAGCGCACAAAGCTTGTTGAACAAAAATTGCTTATATTAAAAATTTGCTTGTATTTGCATTATACTTTGTCGCATTTTATATTTCGAATAGTCGAAGAGGAGTCTACCATGCAACAGCATGAAGTATTGTATTTGCTTTGTATCCAAGACATGTATGTAGAAATAATTTTACACTCGTCTACTTTTGAAGAGTGCATTTTTGTTTGATATGTCGGACTTGCTATTGATTGTGCACTTTTTGTTCCAAAAAAGGAAGCTTTATGCAAAGCAAGTTAGAATATCGTAGGTCACGCTATCGTTCCAAAGAAGGAAACTGGCTCTTGAACTCTTGCCGAATAAACATAATTGATGCGTTTCAAGAAAATATCTTCAGTGATGAATTGTTGTATGTTAGATAGTGCGCCATGATACATAAGGCAGTCGAGCATTCAGACTTGTATGTTTTTATTTTTAAACTCTAAATTTATATATCATTTCACTATTCTACATTCACCAATGTGTGCTTAGACCAAAAGTTCCATTCAATGTTTTCAACAACTTGACCGACCACAAAAGCCACAAAGAAAAACGAAACAAACACAAACAGAAGAGTTAAATTGAAGTTTGAAGAACATATGTATTTTCAACGAAACTAAAATGAAAACAATTCACAAAGTGTATAAAAACAATTGAAGCAAATGAAATTATACGCAAGTAGACAAAAGTAACAAAATCGACAGCAGAAGAAGAAGAAACCCGAAAACCCACAATAACAAACAAGGCACACACAATGCAGGAATTTGGGAATATTCAAGGCGGAGAGGCAAACAAAGATGCGGTGTGAAAATCGACTGCATACAATGCCAGATACTTGTTTAGATACAAACATAGATACAAGTTTGTTAGTTGTTAGTTTCGTTAGTTTAACCAAAAAAGTCTTTGTTGATGGCAGTCTTGGGAGGAGCATAACGTGCTGAGAAAGAGATGCAAATGATGCGGAAGAACGTGCTAATGTGATTAGATACAGTCAGTCAAATGTGCATGTGTTGAAGGTAAGTGCAACCATGTGTGTTTTGTGTGTGAGAGAGAGACCGGAAGTGCAAAACCGCAACATGGCGTGCAGTTGATTGCTGTACTGTTTTTCCGACTATTATTGTTGTTGGTTTTGTTGTAATTGTTGCTTTGTTATTCCAAATTCAAATTGTATATTTTAGATACGCCAAAAAACTATTGTTGCCAAAGCCACGCCACTTTTGCTACTGACAAGGGAGCTGACCAAGATTTTGACTAAAACTTCTTGCATGAGACATGTTAGCAAACTTTTATCTTGTATCTGGGCTCCCTGATGTGCGTAGCACTTCGCTTGGCTTAGCCAAAAGATACAACAGCTCAACTCAATTATCACGCGCGCACAACAACAACAACAAAAATAATATGCAAGTACATTGTCGAACAGAACTTGTGATTATTTACAGCATACCAGACACAAAACATTCAACACACAAACAAAAAAAAAAAGCAACGCAACAGCAGAAGATATGTGCAACCCCCATGTTCATGTTGTTTTTGTTGTTGTTGGGTTGCCTTTGCCGTCGTAATTAAAATGCAATACACAAACAAGTGACACAACCCTCCGAGCTCCGTTGCACAGCGACTGAAAGCATTTAATATGCAACAAGAACGTTTTTTCTGACCGCATTGACCAAAAATATGCCATTCACATTATGGCCAATATTCTGTTGAGCAATGCGTGTGTATGTGTGCGTGTGTGCGTTGCTGTATTGATAAATATTCTTTTTTTTTGGTATTTGGCTTAAAAAAGCATTTCATAGCAAACCGTTTTTCAAAATAGTTGTTCAGCAAAATGTATGATTTTTGGTGCAAATAAATCTTATTGTCATTTTTCACATATTACATAAAAGTCGAATTGCTTCGGCGCTGCACAATTTTAATTAACATTTGTGCGTTGAACTTCATTTAAGGACAACCAATTTGCCGAAATTAGCAACACAAATTAGAACAAAAACGCAACGAAGCCGCCATGGTTGTTGCACCACAAATTGTGAGCTGACACGGTCCTTAATTGTACTTTATGTGTGTGCTCATGAGCTGCTCGTGTGCAAGGACATGTGTACGCAAACTGAAAATCCCATGCATATGTACAACATATTAATCATACGCCCGATTGTGCATGGGCGTGGCTTCATTAAATGCACTTGAAGTCCGTCCAAGTTTTGACAACATTAGCTTTGCTTTGCTTTGGTTTTCAATTTACATGCAAAACCAAATGAGGCAATTATGACGCAGTCAGTTTTCAACTCACGCTCATCTCAATCCGAATTTTTCATTATAGCCTATGCGAAGCAATCTTGTTTGCTTTGATAATTTGAGCTAGACTGGTGATTTTCATATGCATGGATTTGAATTTGTTTGAGTTTGTTTGGTTTGGCTTGTAAAGTCCAATAGGCTCGAAAAAGAAATTGATTATGCCATATTCGTTGGTCTGCCTGTTTGCTAACGTAGAATGTTTTTTTTTATTTTTGATTATTAATCTGAGCATGAATCTAACCTCATAATATCTCAAGATGATCGTATAAGAAATGAAATAATAATATTATCTCAAGATCAACAACTATAGAAATGAAAGCATAACTAAACTATAACGAGCTTATAGGTGATATTTAAGTCGATATTTGTCAAAAGACTTAGTTTTGTTACAAATCCAATATTTCATTTCAAACTGTAAAAGCCACCAACACATTTTCTCTTACAGTTCATGTGCAGTCGCTAACAGTGACTTAGGACAATTCAGTTCCGAAAGTAACAAACGAACCAACAGTCAAATTCATGCAAATAGGAACGTCTTCGCTTGCTTGTTACAAACATTTACACAAATTTAATATGCCTTCAAACGCAAAGTGCAAATGTACAATGCAAATCATTTGCACGTTCACAAAGTGAGGTATTATCAATAAAGCACATGGATCAAATGAGCCCAACAGGTTAGTGGGTGGTCGACAAACAAACCAATAAGTAAACAAACTATTCAAAGCATTGACAACAACTTTATATTGCCTCCTGTGTGTATGTGTGTGTGTGTGTGCTTGTGTGTGTATGGTTTATTTAGCAGTCTAAGCCGACTGTCAATAGCCTGCGGGGGTTCGATGTGATATTGATTTGATTTATTGCTGATTAAATTATTGCATGGAAATGCATTCATAATTCTGTTTCATATATTTTTTTCCTTGCTTATTTTGTTAACTTTGATATTTCTATTGCAATTGCTCACAATTTATAAATCAAAAATGATTGGAAAAAAAATATTGCTATTTATTTATAAAATACTAATTTTGCATCAAACATGTATCGAAAAGTGCAAATTTATTTGGCTGTATAATTATTTCATTGACAATATGCAAAACTATGTTTGTATTTTCATCAACTTTTCAAAAAAAGTGTCTAAATTTATGCAACAATGTTTGATTAAATAAACCAAAATTGGTTTCAACATTTTATTTTCTCGAGTTTCAACAATTTAATGCTCAACAATAAATTTTAAAATTTTCACCCTTGGCCGCTGTAGGAGATCGCATCTCGTTGGACTCAAATATAATGTTGCTGATAAAAATGTTGCTGCTTTCTAGCGATAATTGCATGCAACATTGTTGCTCTTGTGAAGATACAAGTGTCTTGGCTCTTGACTTTTGTCAACTTCGTATCACAGCACAACGGAGCGTCTCACATTGAATATGAGCGACATGAACAAATGGCGAAAACTCATGCCGCTTACATTTTGATCGCTTCAATGGCTAAAAAGGTAGGAAGGTTGAACGGGTCTCGTTCTTGGTCTTGTGAAAGTCTTATTCTATTGTCAGCAAAGTGTTGATAGATCTTTGCTCGCTTGATGATCATCAAAGGCTAAAAAGTTTGATCTTAAATGTGCTCACAAAGGTCTGATGGTTCTTAGTTATAACGAGTGTGTTGAAATTGAAAGTCTTGTTCTCAATCTTGAGATCAATGGCTTAAGAGTTGACTTAACTGGCATTATAAATCAACAACTTTTGGCTTGCGCCTATTTTTCTTTTCTCAAACCTGCCGGAATCATCATCCAAATGCAAATGTCACTCAAACTATCTGTCAATATTTAAACGTTGCGTTTAAGAAAATAATCCATGTTTTTGCGGTCATTAACACAATTTTTGCGGTTTGTTGTTACATTTTAACAATTTTGCTCAACACTTAAAACCACAAAATATTGCAGCAAAAAATGTACGAAAGTTTTTTAATATAAATAATTCATATTTTTAGAAAGGCAAAAGCAAAATTACGCACATGCATAAATTCTTAAGAAATGAGATGCAAAACAAAAAAAAAAACAAAAATATTAAAAGAAAAGAAAAGGAGATGATGCTTACAAAATGCAATTTTACACAGCTGAGTAGGTCGTTCATTGAACGCGCTCCACTAATGACGGAGAGACACGCGGTCGAAAGGAAAACCAAAAAACAATGCAATACAAGAAACAAAAAGCAAACAACAAATTATATTTGCCGGTCGTCTTTTAGACGCTTGTTTTTTTTTGGCTTTGCAGTGAGAGCAGAACCAGAAATAAACGGGTTCTGGCACAAAAGTAACTCACAGATAGTTTGCGGCAACTGCCGATACACATGTCAATGGGGGCGGCTTATCGCGCTGTCTGCCTTCAAGTCTGCGTTAAATTTATGTAGTGAAATCGACAATTGACAACAAAGTCCTGTCCCTCCATACAATAAAAGACATATTTTTAAACTTTAAACTGTTTCACGCTCTCAGACATGATTTCCTACTCTTACTTGTTGTTTCTCTTAGTATTTCGCTCTTTTAGGCCAAGTGATTTATGCATGTGGCGCACAAATTGTTGGTAAACAATTTTGTATTTTTTTTTTTCAAACATAAAATGAGCATTTTGAAGAATTGAAATATTGCATTGTTTTACTGACACTCTTAATATTTGTTTACACTCTACTCATCTGTTCGGCGATAGTTCAGAACTGTATACCCTACTTTGTGCTACGAACAGACTTAACAACTGCTTTATAGTATCAACATAACTGTTAAATGCGCCACCACCGTTTTGCCGCTTTAGCAACATTGCGTCAGTTGTAAACACTTCATTATTCGAAATTATATTTAATTATAATAGCACTTCTGTTAATTTTTTTGTTGTTGCTTAATCGTTGGTAAGATTGCCACCTGTAAAAAGCAAAAAGAAAAAAGCTACTAACAATTTTCTTAGGTTGTAATTATGGATTTGATCGAACCCACGGCAAATAACTGCGACAGCGGCTTCGACTGCCGGCTACCAACACCAACAGCGGTAGCAACAGCAACATGCAATCTGCAATACAAAACATTATGCACGCTAATTCATTGCTGCTCGCTCGCTTACTCTCATTATAAACTCGCCGCCACAGCAACAATGTTGCTTCACGCTACTCTTCTCTGCACTGCACTGTGCAGTGCACTGAGACCGATGATCATATGTATGTGCTGTTGTTGTTGTTATTTCTGTTGGCGCCTAGTGTTTGTTGCTCAGCATTGTTTAGCTCTCTCTCTCCCGTTCTCGTTCTCTGACAACGACAATTTTTGCTCATTTATATTGGTTTTTTCTTTTTGTTTCTTTCGTTTTGTTTTTTTGTCTGCAATGCAAGCAAACACAGATTTCGCAAAGTCACCGCAAAAGTTGTACTCGCTATAACATGTTGCCCGTTTCTCAGTCTCTCAGAGAGGAATGTGTCATGACGCGCTGACACGGAATGACACGCTTGAGCAAAATTGACTTGTCGCATGTCACGCTGCGTGCCCTGGGCGATTTTCCCGTTCCTCCAATCCTAGGTAGTTTGGTGACCTCATTTTTGTCCTCTCTTCCCTTCGCCTCTGCGTGGACACTTTTGCGTCAAAGACGCCGCTTTTGGCTCACTTGTGTTTCAAGAAATTGAATGCTCGATACTTTTCTAGAATATGTTGACGCATGTGCGTGGCAAGCTGGTGCTGCTTAAGACATTGCAACATTTAATATTCAAAATGTATCTTACCATTACTTATAAAGTGTTCTATGTTTGTGACTATAGTAAAATCACATGAGATAAACTTAGTGTATATATGTATATATCGAAATGTAAATAAAATATGTCATTAAGAAAAAATAAATAAGTAGCCAATTTTACAATTGAAGACGTTTAGCGCCAACACAATTAATCAATCAATTAAATGATTAACGAAAATCAAGGCTTATCTCTCTGACTTAACTTTTCAAGGCATTCCTGGCCAATAGCCAGGATCCCATTTGATGGCCTGCTGAGTACCATTCGGCAAATTTACAATGCACCACATTTTGTTTGTTGTATTTATTTTACTTAAATATTTACTTAAATATTTGTTGAATCTAAAGCTAAAAGCTACTTGTTGACCAACACGCTGATATTTTTCACAGTCGACTTTTAACCGTTGATCGGAGTGGTTTAGTCTGGTCGTCTTTAACCAGTTTGCATGCAGCGATCGTCCTTTGCACTTGTCTAACACGCGCGCACTCGTTATCGATGCTGTTTGATCATGATGTACGCGCTGTTGCACATCAAATAAAAGAAACGAAAATGTCATTGTGATACAACGTGTATATAATTATTAATAATTGCAAAGAAAAATAAAATAATAATTAAAAATAAGAAATGCAGTGACTTGTTTAATATCTACTTATAAGAATACCTTTAGTTCCGAACTTAATTGTGTGCCATTGTTTAATGCTCATTTGTTGTGTGTTAATAAGTAAGTTTATACCAACTGAAAAAAACAACAAACACTTATTTAATAATAAATAATCACATGTGTGCATGTGTTATACAGTAGTGAGAGAAAGAGCGATAGTGCAAGATACAAATATATGCAAATACTATCTAGATACAGAAGCTTCAATGTACCGTTTTGTGTAGGCTTTTAGAAAAACATTTTTTTTAGTTATTTTACAACTAACAATCGCTCCTTAAACATGTTTTATATCAATTGAACTTATTAAAAAACCATGCCAATCAAGTATGTGGTTTTTTGCACTCTTGCAAAAAAGAGCATATTAACTTTGTCATGAAGTTTGCAACGCAGAGAAGGAGACATCGTCGACCATAGAAAGTGTATATATTCTTGATTATCAGATATTTCCAGACATCTCGGAATTATTTGGTTCGGACCTCTATAGCATGTATGTAACTCCCAAAGGAATGATCAGTTAAAAATGAGGTTTTTACTTAATAAAAAATGGGCTTTCTCTGTAAGCAGATGAGATACAAGATTGCAAAATGTAGTGAAGTATGACTGCATTGCTGTCTTTAAGACAAATGAGAAAATGGGCGTGGCTGTGTGTATGATTTTTATTGGAAAATCGATTACAAGGAATAATTGGGAAAACGTTTACAAGCGTATAAAAGTTTCGGCAAAACCGTTTTATTGTTGCTTTTGAATGCAACCGATGTAAAAAATAATTTAAACATGTTAAAACAAAATTAGATCTGAACGACAATTCTGGTCTCGTTATACGATTTTGGTATCTTGATGAAGATAAGAAGAAGATAAGAGAATTGCACTGAGATCCATGCGCTTTCTCACGCTCTTTCTGTTGCTCTGTTGCTCTTTGCTTGTGCACTCTCTCTCTCTGCCTTCGATGTCTGATTGCTCTGCATCGCGCAGCGCTCAGCTGATCGAGTTTTTTTTACACGAGCAATTTTTTTTTACATTTAAGTTGCATTTCTCTCGACTAGACAGATTATCTTGGCGTCATTTAAAGAAAAAACAATTAAAAAAAAAACAAAATTAAATGAAATAAAAAAATTACAATTCGCGGGTACTTTGTCGCCAACCGAGGACGGACTGTTTCTGTAATGTATGCAGCACAGAATCAATCGACTCAAGACACACTCACTGATTGTTGTATTTATTTATATTCTATACTATTTTGCATTTTGCAAACAAGCATTGACATTGTTCAACTCAGTCGCAGCAGTTGGCGATTTGATAATGTTTGAGGTTGCAAACACATTCAAACATTCACGATTTAAACTTATTTTTATATATTTATGTTCTTATCTTATCTCAAAGTGAAATGCCAATAGGAAATTTTGTTTGTAGAAAATTTGTCATCTTCATTAGTGGTCAATATTTTTATACTCGTGCTAAAAGAGTACATTGACTTAGTCATGAAGTTTGCAAAGCACAGAAGAAGACATCTCCAAACATATAAAGTGTACATATTATAGCTCAGCTCGATTCGAGTCCGATATCCTAGAGTTTTAAGGCTATCGAAGAATTTAAATGCAGGAATTCGTCCAGGCATTGTATATCATAGAATTATCTTATTTTAGTAGCGAAAATATTATTTTTATTTTTACTTATTTTTTTTTACTTTTCACTTTGACCAATAACCACAACTTGCGGTCAATTTGCGTATTTAACTGCTCAATGGCTAAAAAATTGCTTTGATTAAGTTGTTATTTTGTAAGAAAGCTTCAAAAAAAAAATTACAAAACGCACATATTAAACGCAATACATACAAATGTATGTACATGTGTATATATAAACGCGAAACGGCTTAAAAGACAGACAAAGTTAAGGCAAACACGCATTGGCACGTTAAATGCACAAATAAGCTGCAAAGTTCAACACCCAAGACTTGTTCAACACAATAAGATGACCACAAACAACAAACAAAAAACAAAAACAAAAAACAATTTGCCGGCAAAACAGCACAAAAAAATAAAAAAAACGAAAAAGAAAGCAAACAATATTGAAATCAATCAAACAAGTTGTTAGTGCAACACGAACATGTCTGTAGAGTGCATGCATTGGTTCGAACGCAACCGAAGTGACAAAAAGACAAAAAGCATTTGTCAAACACATACACATAGATGCACTTTCACACATTGGCTGAGAGCTACATGACTATTTGACTACAAACAAACAAACCAAAGCAAACCAAAAATCCAAACCCCCACCCTAGTGTACACTCGTTGTTGTTGTTGTCGCTTTGTTTGCCGTCGTCGCCTAATGCCTGCGCTCGTTCAATGTGTATGCATTTGTACACATGCATGTGTGTGTGTGTGTGTGAGTATTTGAGTGAGCGCCAAATTGCGCTCATACTTCATACAAATTGCAACAACGCAACAGCGAACTCCCCAATGAGTAAACTCACTCACCAGGCAAATTCCAACTAGAAATGATTGAGTGTATTTTCATGCATGTGTGTGTGAGTGAGTGAGAATGATTGTATTGCGTTGAGCATTGTGTTGTAGCTTTTGTTTCCGTTTTGCGTTTTGCATCATTTTTGAGTAGTTTGTTTGTCGCTGCTGCATTGTTTGGTCGCCGCACGTCAAGTTTGTGTACATGTCACTCATATACAGACGCACACACGCGCAGTGGCACAATCATACAGTTACACAGAGACACAGATACACAAGCGAAGAAATACAACCGAAATCGCGGTCTCGGTCTTTCCGAGTGTTCTTTTTATTTGTGTCTTTTTTTTTTTTGGTTTTCCTTTTCATTTTTTTTTTTTTTTTTGCTTTTTGTTTTTTGCATCCGCGACGACTTGTTACCCAACTTGAGTTGCCTTGTGCAGCACGGCCAAGTACACAGCACACATTTAGTGTCAGTTGAGTTTAGTTCCGCTCAGCACAGCTCAGTATTCACATCATTTCGTTTCTTCGATTTTAGCTCCTAGTTGAGATACTTTTTTGAGATACAAAATTTTACTACTGCGCTGTCGCGTCTTCATATACGACTTAGAACATTGAGTATACAACGTACGCTTGCCACTGGGAATATGTCAATGATCGCGCGCGCATCTCACGCTCGCTGTGCCACAAACGCGTTCTGAATGCGAATTACATTTACATATATTTTTTTTTCCTATTGTTTGAATCAAAAAAAAAAAAATAACTAACAATTTACCGCAAATAAATACATTTTATTATTATCATATTTGATGACTCGTGTTTAGTGTCAAAGTGTTGTCAAAGTAGTGCTGACATTAAGTCAGAACATTCGTTTTGTGTTTGCCGCCGGCTTTTTTGCACGCCACAATTAAAAATACTTAAATGCAAATTATCAAAAACAAAAATTAATAATTTATTGCACTAAAATGTTAAACTAATTCAATTTCTTAAACAATGTGCTATATCAGTGTTTTCAATAAAGTTTAATTAATAAATTAATAAACAAAAAAAAATAACATATATAAAGAAAACTCAAAATATTAAAGTTAAAAAATAAAAATAAGAACTTAAAAATTAAATTGTGACTTTTATTAATAAATATATAAATAAAAATTAAAAAAAAAACTTATATATAAACCAAAAAATTTTTTAAAAAATTGTCAGCAATCGCACACATAAAAATAAATGTATAACTTTTAAAACTTATAAACATTTGGCGTTTCAAAATAATTTGAAAATAGGTAAACATTGTTTTACTGTGTTTTGTTTTTTTGATCGTAAAAAGCCTTTGGCGCGTCCCATTGTTTGCTCATGGCTAATTTTAAAGAGCTCAGCTAATTTTATTCAACTTTCTCATGGGTCCCGACTTAATGCTTTCCTTGATAGTAATGCTTGAACACGGCTCACACAATTTCAAAATATATCCAAATATTCTTAAAAAAACATTTCTAGATGAGTTAACCGTGTTGAGTAATTTGTTATATAATATATTATCGTTAACTAATATTTTTAATTTAATATTTGGAAAAACTCAATATTCTTTTCCAAATTCTGAAGATTAAAACTTAAATGTTCTAAAGAAAATATGTTTGTTGATCCGCGATCATTTGGCAATACAGTAGAACTTTCAAAATTCGGACAATGGCAGAAAAGATCGTTGTATTGAGTCCTGAGGATAACGGATTTTTCATACTTATTTATTTTTTTCTATTTAATTTTTTAGTCTTTAAAACCGTAAAATCAATATTTTTGATTTTCTATCGAAAGAAGTGTCGTAGCATTTACAATTGTTGTGTGTCCGAATTTACGAAGTGCTTCTGTAAATCAAATGGATTTAGTTTGTAAAAAAATATGTTAACAAACTTCGAAAATCTTAGAAATTCGTTGAAAATTTAAAACAATTCACAAAAAAAGTATTAATTGCAACATTTCTGTGCCAAAGTATTTTCAAACAATATAAATCAAAGAACAAAAAGAATTCAGACAAGATCGCGTCTTTTCACATCTTATCAAATAAAAATATACTTAACGTTTTATTGCACGAAGATAAAATCATCGCTCAGCAACGCTTAATAAATTTTATATATAATTATTTCTGGTCAACTAAAACAATTTGTAATTGTAGAAAAATATGTGCTCAAGCATTTTATTATATTATTTCGTTTTAGCTTTCAACAATTAATTTGTCTGTGTGATAAAAATATTTAATTAAATATTTGCTTGATGATCTTTCTAAATAATTTCGTTTCATTATTTATTTAGTGCAATTAATTTTGGTGCGCTTAACTATTTAAGAATTGCATAAGGAACTCTTAAATTATTTTTGGACCAACTGTCCATCACCTTATAGAAGAAAAAAATGGGAGTTTTATGAAATTTTACACTTATGAAACTAAATTTATTTTTTTGTCTTCTAAAAAGATTTGAGCTTAGTTCCTTTCCAAAATCTTTGCAAAAAAAAATATTTTTCTCTAAATAAAATAAAATATTTCAGTTAATTTTCACATATTTTAATATTTAATAGAAACAAAAATAATGACAAATATTTGTCAGTTGTCAACTTTTACAGACAAAATGATCAAGTTGTTTTAAATTGCACATTTATTAAACTGTTTATTTATTTATTTTTTTTTTTTGACTTCAATAATTATTAATAAATAGTTTTCTATTCAGAAAAAAAATAAACAAAAAAAGCATATAAATAATTCCTTAGGAGAAAAATTGCTTTTCATGATTTGTGATTTGTTTATTTAAAAATAAAATAAAATTATTACACTTTCTTTGTGTGTGTTTTTGCAAAACTTTAATAAATCATTTTGGTTTCCTTTTGTTTTGTTTCAGCAAAAATTGTTTAATTGAAACAAGTAGCAACAACGATTTAAGAGAATTTCATTGAAATTAAAAATTAAATATATTTAAACAACGCAAACATTTACCGAATTGTGCATAAGTGCGTGTGTTTCTCTATGTGTGTGTGTGAGTGTATAAAAATGTAATAAATCTTTGCTCTAAGTGTCTAGACATGCAATATGCTAAAGTGAACATAAAAAATCATTAATATATATTCTAAAAAAAATAATTATACAATATATATTTATAAATACATATATATAAACAAATTACTCAACAACAAAAAATAATAATAATAATTTTGTGAAAGAATTGCAACGCTTTGTTTTGTATGCACATGCAACTTAAGAACATTTTCTAAATGTTAATTACAAATTAATAAAAAACCGAACATAAAAAAACCATTAAAAAATTACATTCTATTGAACAATAATAATCAAAGTATCTAAGAACAAAAAAAAAATAAATAACCGCTTGGCAAAACAACATTGAAAAACAGTTAAGCTCTCAAACAATCACCGACATTAACATAATTAATTGAGGAGAAATAAAAAAATCTAATTATATATAAAAAAATACGCCGCGGGACATCAAAGTCATTTTGAATGGTTTCTGAGGACAATTGGAACAGCGACACAATGTCCGACTCGGACATGATCGACACAAAGAATGATGTCTGCGGCGGCGCTTCCAGCTCGAGCGGCAGCTCCATATCGCCGCGTACGCCGCCGAATTGTGCACGGTGTCGCAATCACGGGCTCAAGATCACATTGAAGGGACATAAGCGTTATTGCAAGTATCGCTATTGCAATTGTGAGAAATGCCGCCTGACCGCGGACAGACAACGCGTCATGGCATTGCAGACTGCGCTGCGTCGCGCACAGGCACAGGACGAGCAACGCGCCCTGCATATGCATGAAGTGCCGCCGATTGTACATCCGCCGACGGCGGTACTCAATCATCATGTACACGCACATAGCCATGCGCACACCCATGCACACACACACACACATCCGCATCTGCATCATCACCAGCATTTGAGCCATGGCGTTGGCCCCGGCACTAGTGCTCTGGGTGGCGCCATCGTTGGTGTTGGCGGCGCTGGCGTCAGCGGTGCCATTGGCGGTGTTGGTGCTGGTGCTGGCTCTGGTGGTGCTGGTGCTGGTGGTGGCATTGGCAATGGCAGCGGCTTGAGCGTTATCACGGCGCCACATCATGCACACAGTCATGTCCATGGCCATCCACATCATGCACACCATGCACATCATCATCCACATCACACACACCCCTTGCACTCGCATCATCCGCATGCCGCGGCTGCTGCTGCGGCGGTTGCTCATCATAATCATGTCGCTGCCAATGCGACATTGAGTTCATCACCATCGCACAGCGAACATGGCGGCGCATCCAGTTCCGTTGGCAGTGCTGGCGCTGGCAGCACAAATAATGGCGGCATCGGTGGTGGTGGTGGTGGCGGCGGCGGCGGTGGTGGTGGCAGCAGCAGCAGCAGCGGCGTGGGCGGCGGTGGCAGCATTAATAATTCTACTGGCGGCGGCGGCGCTGCAACAAATGATCATCACATGTCAACCGTGCCAACGCCAGCACAATCGCTAGAGGGCTCATGTGATTCACCGTCACCGTCGCCCTCCTCTACTTCGGGCGCTGTTTTGCCCATTTCGGTGCCCGTCAATCGCAAAGTCGGCCCACTACATGCCAATGGCGCAAATATACCACTAGGTGAGTACTATTCTTATTGACAACAATTACATATATGATGACATTACGATTTTAGCTTCCCCACCCAAAAATAAAACACATTAATTCACGCGCGTTCATTGCTCTGCTCTTCAAACAGTCTTTTCAAGATTCCTGCATTTTCTCAATGCATCGCTGTGATTTTATTTGACTCTCGCTTTCTTTACTTATTTTAATTTTAATTGTTCGTTTTTTTTTTTAGCAAATTTCACACATTTGCTTATTCGATTCTTTCGATTAATCAATCAGTCCGTCTTATTTGTACGTTCAACTTCAGTTCTTACACTTCGTTATTTAAATATTCCCGCAAAATGACAAAAACTCAACGCTTTGTTGAAAGATCATTTACTAAGTTTTTGGTAATCGGATGCTTGAGCTCACTGAGCGCGGCCAATTAAATTAAGTTGTTTAACATGTTGTTTAACACGTTGTAACTTTCTTGCTCTGCACTCAGCTCTGAAAAGCATATCACATTGCCTGTCTAAGAAGGTAATAAGTAACTCAGATATAGCAAAGCAAAACGTTCTACTAAATGAAGACTACTTGTGCATATCTTCAGCTTTATAAAATATTAAAAACGTATTTTATTTAACAACTTTTTGTGCAAAATAAATTCAAATAAAAGCACGCGGCATGTAGTGTATTATATCTTCGTTAAGGCCAAGCAAATTTGACTGCAAGACCTTTGCCAATAAGTTTAATTTGTGTCAGTGAATTTCTGCCTTCCTTACACTTTTAAAAACATGCTTATTTTCAGCTTATATACAAATTATTCTATTTTTTTCTTTTTTTTTGGTCCAAAAATGCATTTTGGCCAATTTGAATGCTTCATTAGCCACAAAACGTTCGGTGTCCGGTTTCTTGAAAGTGCAACGCCTGAAAGGTGTCTTTTCAGCGATAAAATGTAATATTCAATAGTGAAATCACTTCGATGCTGTTGAATTTATACTCATAACTCAAAACTCAAACGAGTCAAAAATAAAAAAAAAATGTTAAAAAAAGCATAAAACAAAATTAAGGTCATAAGTATTGAAGCAAACTTCGGCACAGACTTGCAATCGGAACCAGTTAAATTTCAAGTCAATTTAATGACAAAACACAAACTGATTTACGATATTGGCAACAAATGCTTTATGCAAAAATGTATTAACTTAAACACTTTATTACATTTCTGTGCACACACACAAACACACACATGTATTGCGATCGAACATAAATACAAATTGGTTTTTTTTTGTCGTTTTTGCACACTTAATATACATTTCTACATGTATCTAATATACGATTGCGTCACAGCGATCAACAACGCAATATACGTTAAGATTTTATAAGGAACATCAAAGAGATCTTTTTACATTTTGTACAATAAAGAAAAACTTCACGCATAAATGGCTGCCACAGTCGAATATCTTACTCTACCGTGTAGTCAAACATATTTAGTTTAATTAAAAAGCGCTGATCAACAATTAATGTGCAAGCGGTGTGACGTTAATTAAGAGAGACAGACAGAGAGACAGAAAAAGACGCTTAAGTTCGCCAGCTCTAAATCTTATCGATCACTAAATATAAATCTACTTTATTGTTCATTAAATTTAGCACAATAAATCACAATAAACGGCAAACAGATACTTTTGTGCAACAGTTATCATTATACTTTGGCCAAATGTTGCATGCAGCAGTAACATTGAAAAATCAAATTGTTTAGGCCAACATATCATTTACACAATTTAATTAAATTACAGTTGCATAGCTGATTTATTAAAATTTGTTTTCAAGCACATATTTGAGCTACAAATTTCAGACACGTGCACAAGCACAACGAATGTAATTTTCACATTTTATTTTGCTTTGGTTTGCGTCTTTGGCCGTGTTTCGCTACTGAGCCAACTTGTGTCTTCTGTTGCTTAGCATTTTAAAAATATCTAAATTATCGTTTATATATAGAAATGGCAGTGGAATCCGCCAAGAAAAGGCGACACAAATAGTGTGGCATGGGCGCACATATTGTAGCACAGAAATGCAAATGAGCGATATGATCGAAGAAGGGACAACAACAAAGAAAAAAAAAATAAATAAAAAATAAGAAAAACAAAAACAATTCAGCTTCGGTTTAATCAACACGTTTGTCTGCTTCACGCTCGTGGAAATAATTTTGTAATGCTTCTTCTTTTTTTTTTCATTAATATTATTACTGTAAATATTTCGTTTCGCCTTAAGTAATCATCATTGAACTTTTATGACAAGTATTGGGCATAATTTATAGCGCTCGAACTTGAATTCGAGCAAGTCAAAATGTATCGGTCGGTTGCAAGAGCGCATAAGAGCGCCGACTATGCCGCTAATGTGTGCGCATTTGCAACAATGTTGCATTATTACATGAGCTGAAGGCGCAACAGCAACAGCAACAACAACAGCAACAGCAACAACAACAGCAACAGCAACAACAACAACAACAACTGAAGTCGTTACAAGTTGCCACGGCAACTTTCGACGTCACTTCACTGCAATGCAGCATGAAGTCTTGTTACGTTCGTTCGTTCACTCGCTGACTGCACTTTGATCATTATCATGTTTAGTGATCATTATAAGGCAAATAGCAACAGACAACAATAACAATTGAAAACAAAATTCCAACAACAACAACAAACAACATTACACGGATAGCTTGTCAGCTACTGTGATTTGAAATTGTCCAACAAGCGAACATTTTGTTTGATGTTGTCTCTTTGTCTGTCTGTCTGCTGATGTCTGATGTCTGATTGATAAAGTAACTCACAACTTGGCTAACCAGTCTGTCAGTCTGGCCATCATTTTTTTATGTTTTCATTTGTTGTTTTTTCTTTTTTTTTAGTTTATTGCCTTTCGTTATTCTTTTCTTTGAAACAAAAAAAAACTACTACTTGTTGGAAGCGCATAACTGAGCAAAATATATGCATGGTCAATGGCAAAGTAATGCTCAGCTAATCATACAGTTACATACATACATGTTTGAGTACGCTTGGCAATGACTATGTTCGCGGTAATTGCCGGAATTCGATTCGTCTGGCATATTGCAATGAAAATTATCATCGGTAAAGTTTATTGCAAATAATAAATAATAAGATGCTTTGTATGCACACAGAGGCAGAGGCGAAGGCAAAGGCAAATTCTGCGCAGGCATGTTTATGCACATGGGCGGTTGTAATGGCAATCACGAAGCAGCCGAAGTAGTAATGCAACTACAACAAGACATTGTTGCTTTCGTCTGCAGAACGTTCCATATCATGTTTTCTACTGCACCAATGATGACGATGATAATGATGATCTTTCTTCACAAAATTGGGTCGCTTCCACTTCCATGCGAACCTGTTCATCACTTGTCACTTTCATGGCTTACTTGCATGCAAGATTAATGCATTTTGCCACACAGAAGTGCAACGCCAACAACAAGTCAAGGAATGCCATCAAAATCATGAGCAAAGGCAGCAGAAATAATGGTTTGGTTATCTTTTTCAATAGCATGAGTTTATTATCACGAATTTTTGTTATTTAATAAACTCTTTTGAGCAAACAAGTCTTGCAGGCATAAACGAAAACAAGTTAAGTGCTGAAAAGGTGAAAAACGGCGCAAAAGATACAAGTACTTTCGCAGAGCGCGTTTCGGCAAATGAAAACAAAGTTGCCCCACAGTTGCACATGCGCGCCTTCAGTTGAATGCGAAGTGCAAATGTGTTACAATAAAATTGCTTATTAATTTATTATTAAATTGCGGCCAAGTTGTTGTAAGCCAAGTGCAAAAAACACGCCTAAATAACAAGTTAATAACATAAATGCAATTTAAATTGAAGGCATGTAATGTGCTACTTAAAACAGATTCAAATGAGTTATAATTAACGAACGCTTATTTAAAAAAAAAACAGGCAATAATGTACGACTAATAATGATTAAAGAAATAATCAACTTAAATGATGTGTTGATTATGCAAGAAGATACTTTAAGGCATATTTTTTATTTCTACAAAACCAAAATTAATCAATGAAAAAACTAAACAAAAAATATAACATCAAATAAATTTTATGTGCAATAATGATTGTTAATAACCAAAGCAGCTAAAATGAAGTTTCAATAGTCTCAGACAACTTGCGGCGATTTTTCTTTAATTTTAATAAAGTTTTTGTTGTTGTTTTTAATATTGTTGTTTTATGTTTCGGTTAGCAAATCTGGTTGAATTAGCAGGAAATATCGTAAATTATGCGCCGAAATGACCTGTCAAGTTGAAGTTTTGTGTGAATTTTACACACACGCACACACACACACACAGGCAGACAAGTTGTTCAACGCAAAGGAAATATTTCGCATTGAAACGAAATATAAGCAAAAAAAAAAAATAATAATAATAATAAAAAGTAAAAGTAAAGTAGTAAAACTTTAGGTAGCTAAGTTGTGTTCAGTTCGGTTCGGTTCGGTTGTATCGTGTTTGGTACAAGAATCTTTCGGCGTCATAATGCTTGAAGTAGAAGCGAAACGAAATTTTTTTTACAACTTTATTTTTTTACGAGCGCATTGCAATACAAAACTTACTGACTGACTGACTGCACATCAGGACATCTTTTGAAGTGCTTGAGGCCTCAGTGACCATGGCAAGCAGTTAGCCCATCTGTCCGTCTGTCAGTTAGTCCGAGTATGACCGTGCGCTAAGCCCAAAATTAGTGCAACGGCGGGTAGTAAATTAATTAACTGAAGTGTATCGATTTGCTCGGCTGACTTGACTTTGATAGCTCTTGTCGATATCTGTCGTACTAAAAAGGGTATTGTCAGTCAGTCAGTCAGTCAGTCAGTCGTACAGTCAAACAGTATATTGGAGTGGCAATCAAATTGAACGCAAAGTTTCTTTTACGACTTTTTAGTGTGCATTCTAAGTCATCCATTGCAGGTGTAAAGACGAGTCTGAGACTTCTTAGCCCAACGTGTCTTGGCTCTGCAACATTTCAGTCAGTCAGTCATTCAGTCAGTCACGACGTTGCGTCTGTCAACCAGTTGAGTGTTGATGGCAAGTCTTTGCTGCGTGTTATGACTTGGTCAGGGCTGCTTAAAATACTTTTATGACCTCAGCAAAAGAGCACTGAAGAGCACATTCATTTCATAATTACGATACACAAAAAGCTATGCCTTGCTGGCCATGCCGTGCCTTGACTCGGCTGGCTTGGCTTTAGGTATCGACTGCCTTTGAGCATATTCTGTGTGTGTCGGATTATTGTTAAGCGAAATGTTACATTAAAAAAACTGAAAACTGAAAATAAAAAAAATAATATTTACACTTAAACCATAAAATCTTGCAAAAAGTAACAGAATGCCATAAAATGTAAATGTATATTTTCTTGACTGCAATTATAAGCCAAGCATACGCGCATGCAGCAAGTCGACTTGTGATACCCTTCAGCAAACTAATTAAAAGTTGCCTTAGACAATGCGTTTGCTTGCCGCGCTTTGTGGCCAATAAGATATTTTTGAACTGCGTAGAATTTTATTTTCTCAACACTCTCAACACATATTTGTGTCAGAAATTCGCGCCAGACAAAAACATCAGTGTCAGCATTGGCCAAAAAATGACAAGTCGATCACACCAACTCATGCCACCGCCACAACTTACAACAACAGCAAAATGTTGCACTACTCGAGAAGTTGTTCTGAATTGTCGGACGCATGCAGCCGTGCGGAAATTTGGACAAGTGTTGCTAAGAGAAGTTATTTCTATCAACACGTCAATGCACAATGCACATTGTTCCTACATTTGCAGCTACTTCAGCTACTGATCGTTATATCTTATTAAGCACACGCGCTTTAGGCCGTTTTTCGGCTCGTTTGTATTATTAATACTGCCAACATGTTGTATCTCCAATGTATATGTATAATTTTCCTATCAGCAAATGCGCCAAATATGACAAATGATACACATTTCCATCACACATCAAATGGCGCGCTTGCTGCCTTAGAGTTCAATTTGCGTACATTAAAAAGTCGTAAAAGTTGAAGTTGCATTCAATCATGCGGGTTGAGTTTTGTTAATCAGCAACCGTTGAGCATTCAGGCAGGTGATTTTTGGTACGCCAATAATAACAAAACCCCAAATCAATATTAAATTACTGAAGCTGAGCAGCTTGCGTTAAACCTTTATGGCGTGTTGATGATAGTCCCAATAATGAGCGTGTTTGATGAAATGATATGAGGGCGTTTCAGGCAATTGCTTGTATGGCTTCATTCCAACTTAGTTCAAAGCCAATTAGATGAAATGCAATGGTTATGGCAGTTTGAATTAAATAAATAATGCAAACTATTATTATTATTTGCTGAAACACATGAATCTAATCGTTTCTATATGTTGGGATAACTAAACTTGTCTTTGAAGCTGGCAATCTCACAACATAATTTCAAATCAGTACAAGTTTGTGGCCAATAAAGTGTGTAGAGTTGTTTCAATACATTCAAACTGTGCATGGCTAACCCCTCCTTCTTTCCTTACGTGCCATTATCGTACATGCCACCAATAGTTTCAGCCCAATTGCACGAATTACAACTTTCAAGTTCAAGTGCAACTGCGCCGCCTAACAATTTCATGATCGCTGCGAATTCGTGCCGTTCTCGAACTGTTCTGTTGCATGATTTATGCAAATTTGTTTTTGCCTTCTGCGTTGGCTTGGCGCCGGGCAATTTGTCTATCTGTCGGCCTGCTGGCCGTTTTGTCCCAGCCAACGACTTCTTCTACAATAATATCATTTATAAAAATATTAACAATTTTACATAAATTAAGCATTAATGAAATTTTAATAGACCGCTTCGTGTCGCCATCAGCCGTGTGGTCCATTAATGATGCTTGTCAATTTGGTTGAAGCCACCAATTGCCACCAATGAACATTCATGCATAATTGACGCAATGCAACTTTATTAAAAAATAAACAATTTTTAAGTTAATTTTTATTTGTGCAGCTTGAGCTCAAGATCAATTTGAGATAGAGTCATTTATTAGTTTATTTATTAAAGGCACTTTCATTCTCCCTAAGTTAAATGCCATTTAATAAGTGAAAATGAAAAGGAAATGTTGTATTTGAATTAAGCTTTAAATCGATGTGCATTTGTATCTTGTTTCACTAATTGGTTGCAGCGATTTTCTGCAACGACGATGTCGATGACGACGACATACTGAGCGTAAACGTTTTATGCCAAATCAAGATATATTTACAACATAAATACAACGTGTATTCATGGCAGACACACGGACACTCGTCTGTCCAGTCCGTCCGTCCGTCGTGGCGCTAACCAAATGCCAATACCAGTCAGGCTGCCATTGCGTCCACTCGCACGGCCGACAAATTGCCACGTTGACAGCGACATGTGTGGGCGGCACGTGCGGTCGATGTGCGACTGCAACTGCGACTGTGAGGCAATTCCAATTTGAATTCAATGACCAACAAGATTTCTGAAATGGTATTTTTACTTTTTGCTTACGATTTGCTTTTTATTTTATTTAAGTCTTCTCTGTAAATGGTTTCTGGTGTTTTTTTTTTTAATTTTTCTCTTGTCTGTTTGGCATACAAAATTGAAATTGCAACAAGTTTTAATGAAACCATGTTTAAGGCTCTGTTGACAATGACAGTTGCTCTGCGTGTGTTTTCGATAATTACTTGTTCTTTTTCTTGTTCTTGTTGTTGTTGTACGTAGTATGTCAAATGGTGAGAATTTACATACATTAATGTCACTTAAATTTTAAATTATTGACACCTTTTTATAGTTATTGATTGTATGCAGAAAATTGCATTAAAGGACTTATTAGCTTTGTGATATATTTGACTGTAATAGAATAATATTGTGTGTTGATAATTGTTGTTGTTGTTGTCAAGCAACATTTGCACTCAGTGATAATAACCCTTTGTATACCCTTCAATTAAGCAATTCAAGCTGAGCTGCAATGATGCACTTGCAACACACAGTACATCTAGAACAATTATCATGCACATGAGCATGCCACAACTTCATTTAATGTCTTTGCATAATAAACTATTATTATGGTGAGTGAGGTAACATAATTCATAATGATTTATGCACTTTTCTTTGTATAACATTTTTTTTTATTTGTTTACAATGTTAATTTACTTCGAACCGGTTCGTGAAAGTACCATGCGAATAAATTTGAATTTTTGACACCAAAGACATGCTCAACTTTGTCTTAGCGCTTTAACACAAATTGAACAAGATAACTTTTACATATACATACATACATCATAATTTATGTGTTTTATTCATTGAACTTGTGAAATTATTTTGAAATTGATGCAATTATTTGCAAAAAATTGCACACCTAATTAAATGAGATATTAATGGTTAATCAATGAATTTCTCACCCTTTTTATTATTATATTTTTTTTAAATATTAATATTTTATCAACTTTGTTTTTTGGGTAATTTTTTAACGATTTCCAAATATTTTGCACAAATTCATTATTTTTCAAATAAAATTTATTAAGATTTCTGTTTTTTTTTACAATCTTTAAACTGTAGTTTAGCAGAGGTTAAAACCTTAGCTTTAATTATCATACAATAGATCATTCGGGTTCGCATTGATTCGTAGTTAGTACGCATTGATTCGCAGTTCACTCACACTACATAAGTTAATGAACCTCTTGAAACTTATAGTGCGTAAATATTGCTTGAACATACATTTCTGTTTTGTTTTTCTAATCGGCTTTCAACTAATTAAGCGAAATAGCGCAAGCCACTTGGTTCGTTCAGTAAGCGTTGAGCTGGAAAATGCTTCAATAGAGCTTTAGATCGATTTTTTTTATTTTTCTGTTGGTACCTTTTGAATGTCTGGGTTGGCAAACCATCCAACCAAACCCATATATGAATTTCAGGTTCTATTGTTTCAGTTCTTTAAATCTATAACGTTTTTGTATTGCATAATATAAAAGTTACTCATTCGGTATCTTAATTTAAATATTATTATATAGATAAAAAATAGTCAAATATATTGTTTAAGACTCAGTTGACGTTGTTCAGCGTCCCATATGGTCTAGTGGCTAGGATATCTGGCTTTCACCCAGAAGGCCCGGGTTCGATTCCCGGTATGGGAAACTACCATACTATTTTTATTTATTTATAAACCCTCTGTATGGTTCCAATGTAGAACGTAATTAGAAGATAAAATTTACGGAAACTAGCACTGTTAATTATTGCTCTGAATATTTGTGGAAATTGTATAAGAAAAATGAAAATTCTCTTAGCAACCACTGTGTTAGTCATGATTCAGGCAATTAAATTTGTTTAATATTTTTATTATAATTTTTTTTTTTTTTTGTGTATTCATATTATACATATATACGAGCTAAAAATTTATAGTTTTATTTATAAGTTTATAAGATCATTAATGAAGCGCACACAAGTAGACAACAGAATTTTTCAGCTGTCGCGTTGTTATTTAATGCAAATTGACCCATTAAGAATACCACTTTATTATTCTAACAGACTATTAAGTTGTAAAAAAAACTACAACATTGTCACAATGAACTTATTATAATTCATGTGAATCAACTAAGAAATCAAAGCTAAGTCAGAAATTATAATAGAATTCATTTGAAAATGGTTTCCGATTCGGTTACAGTTCGAAAGGTCTTTGAGTCACTGGCTAAAGCCTGTTTAAACTGATTCGGTCGGGCGCACGTAACACAAATCCGGAACGAGTTACTGAACTGTCAATTTCCACGTGTCACAATTCAGCACCAACACAAACAAACGTCTTACAACAGTCGCCAGTGGCCAATAAATAAACACAAATAGCATTAAAAAAGAAAACGGAAAATACAAAATAAAAAATGCATTTATACTCGACACTCTTTGAAAATGCACATTGTCTGCGCTTTGCTGATATCCACTGACCATAACCGGCAAACGCCCACCATCGCTTTATGTCTGCTCGCCTCGCACACACACGCGCACTCACCCTCGCACGACCGCTCTTTCTTTCTCATAACAAGTCTGCGTGCCTATGACCAACCGCATGACCAAAATCATATCATCATGTCTCTGCGCTGAACACTTCGTTGATGTTTGTATGTCTGCAGTGCAAAAATGTTTTTCTCTGCCGTATGTGATACGTGCTTCATTGTTAGTACGCTTGTTCCACAAGCCAAAAACAACAAATGTGTAAGAAAAAACCAATGTTAAGCAGGAGCAAAAAATAAGTGTAGAATCATAATTTGCACTTTATTGAACAGAACAATGCACAAGAGCGGCAAAACAAATTGACATGTTGATAAAAAAAAAAAAAACAAATAAACATGAAACATGAATTTAAAAAAAAATCAAAAAACAATATTGATGAATGTTGCGCTATTATATGTGCTTGTTTAAAGACAATTCAACACTTTGCCTGTATAAAATTCGATGAGTTTAAAGTAGCTGCAATTGGCAACAAAGCGACAAATATGATACTAATAAAAACAACTTAATTATTTTATACTTTTTTCGCTTATAGAATATTTTTAACATTTATAGTATACATATATAAAATAAGAAGCAGAAATACAAAACATAACAACACCAGAAAAATTAAAGAAATTTTTACACAAATTCGCATAAAAGTAGTAAATGTCGCTTTGTGAATTTCGTGTCGTAAATTTTGTGTCCGCGCACAGCAACAACGTAAGCGTCTACAAAGCGTTTGGTTTGCCAGTTTGCCGTGGGGCGCTCGGCGCATAATTGCATTGAGGAAAGCGCAACGCGACTGAGAGACATGGTAACGCGATCGCAGCGCTTGTTTCGAGTTGCAATGTTAAGTGATCGACAGAGATGCAAGACGGGTAGCGTCGCATGCCTGACGAAAGAGCAAGCGGTTGTGTATGTGTATGTGTATGTGTATGTGTATGTGAGTGTGAGTAAGCGAACCAGGCAACGAACGCGTCAAAAGCAAATTACACAGCGCAGACGCATTTAATGAGGCTTTTATGATTTTTTTATTTTTGTTGTTTTTGTTGTTTGCTTCTTTTCTTGCGGATTTGTTTTCCTTCTGCTTTTTTGTGTTTTTTTTTGTTTTTTTTGTGTTTTTTTATTTTATAGTTTTACGATTTATGCTTGGCAATACTCAGTGAAGCTCAAGTGGCTGCATTATGCCGCCTTAGTATGAACGCAACGACGCCACCGATTTTTGTCGACTTTAAATATGTAAATGCAACTACATACAAGCAAGCCTGCATACTTACATATACTCACATGAGCAATGTAATAATATTGTTAAAAAAAAATACATACATTTATATTTTACTATTTATTTATTTTGTGTAAAACACGAATATATAAATTTGTATTTATCGTTGGTGTTGAATTTCAACATTTGTATTATTATTTCTTTTTCTGTTCATAGATTATTGCACTTTTATAGCTTGACTCGCATGCGATTCGTTGATTACTTCAATGAGCAAACGGTTTTTCTAAGAGTTTTCTCTTTTCTAAGATGTCAAAAAATAAATAAATATTTTAAAAAGTAACAAAAAAAAAATTAAGTTATTGATTTCAAAACTAAAGCCTCTTTACTCATCGCAGACGCATTCATTTTACATTTCAATTGCTTTGCTCTTTTGTTTTTGCACTTTTGTATACCCTACTTTGTCGAATTTGCTACTAAGCAAATTAATTTTGCACCATACATTTATGTTACATGGGAACACACCGCACATAAGATAGACTAGCACAAAAATCTATGTTACATGATACATATCGTTAACATAGGAGTACTTTATATCAGAAAATTACTAAGTGCGGTTAAGCGACTTGTGTCATTCACAATGAATTAAAATTTTTGAGGATTTCCAACTAATCGATGATTTTCACCTTAGCATTGGCACTGACAGCAGAAGTGTTCATCAAAAGCCTGAGAAAATCGTACATAAGAAAACCTCAAAAATTGAATTATTTATTCATGATTCAAGTACAGTTTTCAATTCTAACTTTCTGTCAAGCATTTGTCTTCGATACACGTTTTTCACATTTTCCTCAATCGGTAGTTTCAATTTGGTTTCTCAGACTTGAGCCTCATCGCTTGCCTTATTCATGTCGTGGTCGTTATTGAGATTTCCAACATAAAATTATAATTTACAACTTTGTTTTCGTTTTTGTTGCAACGTAGTATAAGTTACACAGACATAACAACAAGCAACATAATCTCCATGAAGTTTTTACTTGACTTTTACAACGCTGTTTTCAAGATACGCTTTTTTTCTGCTCGCACACTCTCTCTGTCTCTCGCTGTCTCGTTTCATCGTGCACTTGGCAAAGGCGCAGACTCAACTCGTTTTGCGAAATAATTTAATTAGCGTTGCTGGTTCGTGGTTCCTCTGATTGCCACTAAAATAACGTTTCATTTTAATTTGAAAATGCTGCGTTCAGATTTTATTACCGCTTCAAGAAATCTCCTTAATCAGTTTTGAAACCTTTTAAGGCAAGCTTTGTATTTATTGCCATACGACTACTTTGACAGGACACAAATACATTTATTTTTATTGCATAATATATGCACAAACATATGTATTCCTCCTTTTCCAATGATACTGTCTTTTAATTTTAAAGCTAATAATTTTTGAATATCAAAAATAATAGGCTTTATTTTCGGATGTTCTCAATTATATATATATACATGCATATGTAGTTCTTAATGCAGTAATATATTTTTGATCTTTTACCTGCGCATGGCATAAGTAAACCTTAAGTAAAAAACCATAAGAAAAAAACCAATTCAAGGAAGCAAAGAAAATAATGTCTCTCTATCTATTATGGCTGAGGTTCCAGCAGTCTACACTATAAGCTTTTGGAGCAGATTGACATTTGCAAAGACTGTTAACTCTCCAGAGTATTTACTGAAAATTTACTAATTGTTTATATAGAAACATTATCACTTTACACAAACTTAAAATAATTAATTATGTCTGCGCTTTTATCAAAGTAAATTCAAACGTTTAGAAACATTTCTCAAAAAACGTTCTTCTGAATTGCATTTGTAATGATATCTTAGTAGTTGAGTCTATTCATAAAGTGTCTTTTGATAAGATTGTAACAATCTCTTTGTATATGTAAAATTCTTTAAATAGAATTAATTACTAATGTCATAAAATAATACAAATTATAAGTTAATCTTTGTGAATTGTTTTTTAATTGTTGTTTTATTTTTTAACGTTCCTATTATATTTTTTAATTAATTTTTTATTATTTTTTTATTATTATAATTATTTTTTCCAATTATTTATTTCTGTAATATTTTTTTTTAATTTAGAAAAATTGTTGAAATTTTTTTATTAAAATGTATAAGTCTTTAATCAAAAACGTCAGGCCAATCATTTGCAATTCGATGGGGCATAATATGCAGCGACGCTTTTTAAATTCCATGCTGTCTTTAAACACTAAAACCACAAAATTCTCGTTTTCAAATTTACACAAAACTGTGTGTAAATTGAATATTCCAACAATAAAATGCTATAAAAGTGAATTCTGAATACTTTTCAATATTAAAAGTGTGAAAGTGATGCACGTTCTTCACCGACCGACACACCTGATCTACAATACTTGCACGAGCTATGAATTTACACGCTGCATATAAATATTTATACAATATTACATACGAAACAAATTCAAGTTCAAGGCAACTTTTGCATGAGTTAATGATGATGATCATGATGATGACGTTGGCGTTGACGTCGTCTGCATCGGCATCGGCGTCGATGTTGTTGATGATGATAATGTTGTTGTTGTTGTTGTATGTAATAATGATGTTTTGTCATTGTATTATGCAATAATGAAATGTGTGCTATTTTTTTTTTCTCTTTCACACTTATGCATACAAACTGGCAATCATTTGCATTCGCCAATTTAACGCTTACAAGTTCAATAACACTTTGAAGGACAGACTGGTTTGAGTCAAGCGCATTGCGTTTATTTGTTGTTGTTTTTTTTCATTGTAGTTTGTTTTCTTTTATTTTTCCAATGCATGACAACAAACAATGAAAGTGATTTTAAAGATAATCATAGCATAAATTCATTAATGAGTGAATAACTTAAAATGGCATATAATAGCTTAATTTGCCTTTACATAAGAAATCAAAAGGGAAACTTTTGCTTGCTTAGCATTAAAATGCACTAAAAGTACTTCTTACATGCTTATACACTATAATTTACTTACATTAATATGTTAATGTTATAAATTGTAATCTTAATGCAAAGAATTAAATTAATTCAAATAATTAACTGTTGTTTGGAAATTGTTATTTGACGTCAATTAATTTAAAATATAATTCACATAAAATTAATTGTAAAATTTTATTAACAATATAAAAAAAGTCCAGAAAAATATGAGCTTTAGACCAGCTTTAAAAGACAAAAAAAAACAGCCGCTTGCATCAATTTAAAAAAATAAGATTTATTCCACGAAAAAAAAGGTCAATCTTTCATCTCAAGCTAACATGAATTGTGAACATTTTCAATTTAAAAAAAAATAAACTTAAATCTCAACAACAACGCCACCTACCGGTCATAATCATAGTCGAGCATCAGTTAGATGAACTTATATGTAGAAAATAAAGAAAATTTCATCAATAAAGAACACATATACAACATAATGTATTATCTCTAAAACTCTAAAACCAAATATGATCTCGAATCGACTATAATCATCTGCAGATTTCTTTATATTTAAATGAAAAAGTCAAGTCTTGTCCGTGAACTAACTAATAAAGCTAAATATTTCTAAAGCTTATTTCCTACTCAAAAGAGAAAATAGAAAATAATTACACAAATGCTCAATATTCATATGATTTACATAGGTGATAGTTGAGAGAAAAATACTTTAGTATTATCACGCAGTCTCTTCAAACACTTGTCATTAAATTGCTACTTTTTTTTATAGTCACTATAAATCATTAAGCTAATAATTTGTTGATGCTTTTAATGGAAAAAAAAGATGCACAGTTGTGTTTATAAAGAATAAAGTGTTTTTTTTGTAAGTAAAATATTTCTGTTATTATAATGAATATAAAAAAAATACATTTATAAAAACTTGTAATAAACAAGAGAAAGCAAATTATTGATGTTTCTTTTAGTTGATATACGAAGGCAAATTGTACGCGAACACACAAACAAAAAACCATTCATTAGCCAATATACACATTTGTGTTTTATTTAAACAAAACCTTAGATAGAAACAAAATTTGAAAAAAAGACAGAAAAGTTGTATTTATTTAGCATTTTTTTTTCTTTTCTTTTCTTTCTTGTTTTGTTGGTTTTGTTCTTGTGTTCATGGCGTGTATATTTGAGTACATGCACACATAGAAAATGTGCCACGGTGTGCAATCGGCACGTGGAAGTAATTTGCTGTCATAATCGCAAGCACAGTCAAAGTTTTTTTTGTTTTTCACTATTTTCCATTTCCCTTTTTTTTTTTGTGTATAGAAAAGTCATCGTATCAAATGAAATACATTTATAAAAATTTGTGCATTGCGTATACGCAATATTAAAAATATATTGTGTATACGTAACGTTAAACTTAATAAATATGCAATTAATTCAACATTGCCCCGTGTAATATATAAGTCACATACTCAAATTCAAACACACCTAACAACAAGTTTGCTAAAATACATTATAAAAAAAAATAAATAAATAAATAAAAGTCAACGTGAGGTTAATTACGACAAAAAAAGCCTATTCGTCGCGTCACTTCACACACTCACACACACACACTCACACACTCACACACCGACAAACAAACAAGACGCGCACGTAACTAAGCTACACGTGTAACTTTGTATAGTACACATTTGTAATACCCTGATCTAAATTTTATAGGTCTGCTTCGTGCTGCATGAAGGTCAACAAAATTTATAACTAATAATATTTATTTGAATAGCGTAAAATTGATTTCTTTGTAGACAACTATTTTGCAGTTTAAAATAGAAGCTCGAAATATCGCTTAGAAATATTTTTTGCCAGCTAATTTCGACATGTGTAGAGTATTGAATATTTTAGCTAGACTTCATTTGACGCAATTTGCACCTTGAAAGTAGCACAAGTAGACGGCAGAACAAAAAAATGGCACTCGTTTGCCGACAAGTTTAAAGTTCGTGCATTCATTTAATTTGTATTAGTATATAGATTAAAATAACTGACTAATAGTGACGTGCGATAAGCAAATTCTTTAATGTTACTGTGTGTATTAAGCACACATTAAATATTGTTTTTTTTTTTTGATACTTCTTATTTCATTTTATTTACAATTTGATTGAAAGGAATTTCTTACAACATGTAACAGTCGTGTAATTGAATATTGCATTGCGAAATACATTTTATTAATCAAAGTGCTTAAGTGAAACAACTTGTTCTCATGGTCAAATGATTTAGTTTTTCTTTCTAATGGCATCAAAAATAAAGTTAATTTGACTTTAAAACAGAAATTCCTCAAGAACTTTTGAAAAGTGCCCTGTAGTTGGACTTAAAGCAATGAGCTTATATGAACCAATGAACAGATCAATCAAATTTGGGTTAGTGTCAAAAGATCAAAATGTATCGTCAACAAATCGTTAGTCAAATGTGAGTCTTCATTATACCCTCTACACATTGTCTCCGTCCGTCCTCACCAACGGTTCTCAGGAAATATAAAGCATAGAGACTTGAAATTTTAAAGGTTTTATTTTAAAGGTTAATTTGTTTATCTTCTAAGCTAAAAAAACTACAAACCTAAATTCAATATATTTTCACAGATTTCCTTGAAATGTGGACAATGTATAAACTTAGATATCAGGTGTGGCACCGCCTACCGTACGTATAGAGTAAATTTTTGTCGACTAAGCCGGTTTTTTATTTTTTTCAAATGAACATGTTCTCGAATATTTTCGTTACCAATGCGTATTTATTAACTACGCAAGCGTCAGTAACCTAACGCAACAAAAAAATTCTTATGTAATACGCTCACCCTTTAAAGAGAAATAATAATAATAATAATAGTAAAAAGAAAACAAAAATACGTTACAACACACGTCGTAAATTTTGCGCTGTCATTCATTTTTGTCTGCCATTTCCATATATCTTAAAGTTTATTTAAATAATTATTTCAATTTAAGAATTTTGTGTTAATTTTTCTGTCATTTTTGTTTTAGTTCTTTTACTTTGCAAATATTTATACGCTGCAACAGTTGCGTCAATCTGTGCCGTTCACTCAGCTCAAATGAACACATGCACATACACACAGCCAACACAACAGACCTCTCACCTCACACCAATTTATATTAGAATAAGAAAAAAGAAATCAAATATAAATGAAAAGCCAAAAACAAATGCAACAATGTAAGCAATTTAACATTGACAGTTATCTGCACATTGCAACCAACACACAACACAAACACACTGACACTAACACTAACACCAAACTAGCATACAAACAATTTGCACTTAGAGCGCAACCAACGGCGCAGCGACACTCTTCATATCGCTTTACCTACGAACTGTACACGTGTAATCCATAAACTGTTGACGTAGTCTCAGTGTAAAAGCGCGAGAGTATTAATTTCGGTGAGTGAGCGAAAGAGAGTGAGATTGCTAGTGAGCACGGCAGAGCGCAACCGTTGGTAACAAGCATGTGGGTGCGCTTATGAAGAATTCTGGCAAGCAAGAAGACAACCGCTGCCGTCACCCACAAACAAATGCTCTCACACTCTTGCGCTCTAACGTCCCTTTAAGTTGTTAGTGTATGCAAAAAAGCAATGCAACAGTTTGTTGTATTTTTTTTTCTTTTTTCTCACATGGCTATTCATTCTTTTTAGAAATTTTTTTCTTTGCTTTTTTGTTGTCTTTTATTTGTAATTTTTTTTTTCTTGCGGTAAATATATGTATGTTTGTATTTGTGTATTTTACTTATTTCTGTTCACTCATAGTTGCGCATTTTGATTGCATTGTGCTTGACCTTGAATTGAATTGAGAGTGAAATATAGAAAAGTACAAAAACAAAAAATAAAAATAATAATAATAATAATAATAAAAAAAGAGTATACAAAACAGAGAATGCACACGAGCGAGAAAATTTCCTGCCCTGGCCGCTGATTGAAACCCAATGAAACTGTTACCACCACAAGCGTTGTTGAAGCGCTTCAGTTTTGTCATCGCGTTAGGCAAACAAATTTAGAAATTTTTCTATGGCACACTTTCTATAAATATTAGTCGTCTGTTGTTGTTGGTTTTTTCTTGCAATTACTTTTTTGGCTTGCAAAGTACCCCAATGCATTTTAGGTTTGAATATGTGTCAGCGTCCATTAATTGATCTGAAGACCATGTGCTTACACGTACCAGTCTCACATAAGTATATCAATGCATATTATGAGCAAAGTCGCTGTACTTTAGGAATCAATCTTCTATGGTTTGTTAAAATAAAAGTTGACATTTTCATTTTTAACGTTGTTTTTCGTCTAATAGTGAAGGTGTAAAAATATGCCATAAAAAATCGTTTTCATATCTAAAACACGCATACAACATTAAAAAAAAAAACACAACAAAATTGTATGTCATTTATTTATAATGATTATTTTTTGTACATTTCATGTTTTATATTCGTGTTAAAATGAATAATTTAGTCGTTGTATATCAAAATTACAATTTTGTCAACAAACTATAATTAAATCAATACCAAAAATTATAAATTGCACGAAAACAGATTTGCTGAAAAACATGTTGAACACAAATAATTTTTTTTTTATTTTTATTAATATTATTATTAAATTTAACATGGCAAAACGAACACTTCCTTTTAACACATTAACACTGACACACATCCTTTATTGTGGCTCTGTCTCTGTCGCTCTCTTCACTCCACTCTTTCTCTCTCTCTCTCTCTGCAATATGTGCAATAAACTTGTCTTGTGTGAATTATGCACATTTTGTTGTAACCCGAATGTTTAATTTAGCGTTAAATAAGATAACTTCAAAGCATTTAAACTTAGCAATGATAAGCAGTATTAAACATGAATGATTGCGCTTATAATGCAAGCACTCACACACACACACACACACACACATCGACAGCCAAGACGTGCAAGCAAGCCGTTGAGCAGGTGAGCAGTTGAGCAGTTGAGCAGTCGAGCAGTTGAGTTTCCCGTCTTGCTTATATTTGGCAGTACGAGACTTGCCGTCGGCAATGTTTAAATAGGCAGCAATGCAGCTAATTGCAACATGATGCATAAATCATTAAGAAAGCTGTGGGGCATTTCCGAAGCCACCTCGCTTAAACAAGACACAAACATACTTCATCTTGCTTGTTTGCCGTCGCCTATTAAATTGTCTGTAGACAAACGCCTATGCATACTTAATAGTACCGTTATTTTTAATAATTTTCACATAAAATAAAGAACATTTTCATTGCAACTTCTCATGAAAGTTGCCGCCTTTCTTTCTTGGTACTTATATACATATATTTTTTTATTTTTTATTAATAGCAAAAGCCACATGTGCTAAAAGCTTGATTTTTTTTTTTGTGTATATTTCTTTTTGTTTTATATTTTAACATTGAAAGAAAAACATTTGGTTTTGCACTTCAAAAGACATGTTGTTTAGCGCTTGCGGCCGTGACCTTTTTGCACATCTTATCGCTCCGTCGTGCATACACACATGTTAATATCAAAAGTTAATATTTGCAAATTGACCGGGCATCAAAATAGCAAATATGCAAATAAGCTTCAACTTTCGCGTTGTTGACGCGTTTGCAACATAATTGAAAAGTGCTCGGAAACGTTGCCAATATCGACGCTGGCACACAACAACGTTAATTTATGCAACGATTCCATAGGCATGTGCTTGTGTGCGAGTGTTTGTTGCAGATTGTTGACATCAAACGATATTTTTCGTGTTCGGTTTTTTTCTTTTTTGTCAACGTTCTGTTTGGCTAAACTCGACTGCAAACCATAACTCAATCGAAGGCATGAAAAAACAATGAAAAGCATGTGATTTTTAAACCACAATTCAAAACAAGCAAGCAGATACAATTTTTTTTTGATTTTTTAACTTTTGTTTCAACGTCGCCCAGGCTTCCTTCTGCTATTGATATATAAGCACGCATATATAAAGCACGCTTGAAAGTATGATATCCAGTTGTGGGAATCGTATACTTCACACAATGATTTCAAGATCCTTATAATAAAAGACCGACTCTTCTATCAGCCCGAACCGCTGTCAAATGTACAACCATATGGCTTAGTTTTTTATAACATTTAATAACTAAATTTAATCTAAACTATGGTATTCAATTTTGGCGAACTTCTTGTAAATTATATCGAAAACTTTAAAAAATAATTTCAAGTTTGCCATGTTAAAAGACGAAATTAAGAAGTACAACAACCGACTCTACTCTCAACCAAAACCTCTTGCAAATCTGACGCCAGCCAAATGACATTTATTAATAACAATTAATAATACAATTTAAACTAATTTTGGTTGGTTTTCAAATCAGCCAATTATTATTATATTATATATTATTATTATTTTTTTTTAAATCTATAATTCACGCCAATTAACAAAAACAATTTAATTTTAAATTAATTCTCAACTGAAATTCAATATCAATTTTCTGTTTGACTTTTTTAAAATCATAAAACCAAAAACAAACGCACATCAAATAAAGTGTATCTTATGCACGTACGTCCGCCTCATGCATTAAGTAAAGTAAAGACAATAAAATGGAATATCTGTCGATTTATTTGGCTGCAATTAACGCGATTGTCCCAAGTAATATGAAACGCATTAAGATGAACCTGCCAAGCACATTGCAAAAATCTCGCACAAGCACAAAGTGCAATCGTCGCGAAAAGAACACTAAAATATCGGAGTGTTTTTTTTTCTTTCTTTATAAGATTTGTCTTCTGTAATGTTTTTTTTTTGCTGGTTCTTTTCTGCACAAAGTTTACGAGCGTTAAGCTCATGACGAAGTATATGATAAGATGTGCATGAGAGAATTGAAAGCTCGCGGAAATACATTAGAATAAGAATGGGCAACAAAATGAAATGAGGAACTCTGACTTGCAAAAAAAAAAACAATCTAGAAAAAAAAAATACCACCCGAGTTGTATAGTTTTTGGCGTTGATGCTCGTAAAAAGTCGAGAGAGTTTTACGATGCTACAGTCTAGCAAGCATTAGCCGAGGCGCGTCAGCGTTTAAGGCGGTAACGGTGACGGTGACTGCGACTGCGACGGTTTTGTTGGCTTCTTTTTTATTTTTGGGAAGGGTGCTATGAACATTATCAAAAGTCGCTAAGATATTTCCATGAGTTAAGATTTTACGACAAACAATCAAGATTGACAACAACGATGATGTTAGCAGACATGACCAAGTCAAGGTGAAGTTGCACAGCGTAGGTGTGTCTGTCTGTCTGTCCGTGTGTGTGCATATGCCGTGTTGTGTGCTAATAATGTTTAAAGGAAGACACAAATGAATTGCACTGACTGTTGTCTGTTGAGTAACACAAACAGATACATTTTTTTGCGCTTCATTTTGCTTTAAGTGCGACAAGTATGCTTTAAAGTCTTAGTCTTAGTCTCAGTCTCAGCAGCCATAATCAACACAACTTCGACTTGTCTTATCGCGCACATCGCCGCTCATGTCAATTGCTGTCAATTGGCTTTAATGCTCGACTGTCTCTAAGGTAAACTTTACACGTTTCATTGCTTGTCTGCAAATGTTGCAGTTTGTTGTTTTATTGGCGCTTTTAACACAATTGTGTGAGCATAAAAACAAACGCAACAAAAATTAACACAACAAAATCTTATCAACAACGCATGCTACTTCGCACTTAGTCGCTCTCTGTGTCCCGTACTGACCTCACCCAACCGAAAGCATGCAAACACTTGCCATTTATTTCATCTTTGGCATTACTCATACGCCAAGATAACTCATCTGCCATAACGCATTTTAATATCATGTAAAATTTATACTTTACTTTTGCATAACAACTAAATTAATGAATTAATTAAATTAATTATAATTATATGTTTTTTTAGCATATTGCTTGTCTTACTTCGCGCCATTAAACTTAAGTATCTCATTGCGGCATCCTGTGACTACACTTTGGCTAACATGTGCGCCAACCCCTTTCATTAAAATAAGAAACGCTTCAGCATTGCTGCGTGCGAATTTACTCATATGCATTGCGATCACGTTTTGCATCTCATTTTGCAGCGATGAAGTTATCTTTACTGCTATTGAGCGATAACGTTCGGCGTTTTTGAGTGCGCACACACACATGATATACACATATATATATATAATATGCGCCTTTTAGTTTGCCAGTCGCAAATAAAAACCGGTTGGGGCAAATGCTACTGATAAGGCTTAAGCTCAGTGCAAATAAAACGTCGCTGCTTTTTCTTTTCAACATTCTCGAATCAATTTCCACCAACTGAACATGGTAACAGCGTTGATAGCACGACACGTGGAAATGAAAGTGAAATTAAGTTTGATTGCAAATATTGGAAAGTTTTTGTTGTAAGTTAAGTGTTGTGTTGTGTTGTGTTTAAAAGATACAGAATTTGTAATTTGCCGTTAATATAATGTAAAATTTAAGGTTTGAAATGTGAAGTGTAAAAATATATGTAAGTGAAAAACATTCAATATCATTTAATAATGACCCTTAATTATATAAGGGCATGTGTATTGTTTAATCACACTTACAAGATACTTGGCGTATTTCGTATCCAGTTACTCAAATGTAAATATTTGCAAAATTATCGCCTACTTCATAGTAAGAAATATTAGCGCATTAATCACTTAAGCTTCGTTGCTACAAAAACAAAAACTATTAATATTTTTCTGAATCGAATCTATTTAGTTCAGTGTTTTGAAAAATTAAATAAAAGCGAAACAACATGATTTACTCTTATGTTACACGTTTGACCATAAGACGCATACAGCAGTCTAGCATGCGAATTTTGTACTCGAGCTTTGTCTTTGATTTTAGTGTAGAATGCATTGCGTATCTTTTCAAAACAAGTATTAAAAAGTGTTCTGAATTTAATTTCATTGACTGCGCATAAACCAGATACTTTAACAATTAAATAATGCTTTTTCATTTCGCCTAATCTGCATGTCAGAAACAGAAACAAAGACAAATGTTTTACGTTATATTGCTGACATATAGCATGACTTTGTAACGAAGCGAGAAGCCTGAAATGTTAATAAACATAATGACAACTTAATGTGTAGAAAATAAATGTGCGTTCACGCTTTGAAGTTGCTAACAAATTTTGTTGAAATTAATTCAAGTAATTTTCGCCAAAGACAAACTAGTTCGGGACTTTGGCCACAGTGAATTAATTTGCAAATGCATACAAGTTGAAATGTTGAAACAAGTGAAATAGACAAATAAATGTAACTCAAGCGTAGCGCGAATGAAATGGACGAATAAAGAATAAGCGTGGCCGCCATGTGCGCCAACTTGCGATACAACAGCAACAACAAGAGTAATCAGAAAATGGTGCAGAATAATTGCATGATTTTGTGGCATATTGAATGCAAAGTAAGACAAGGGGACAGACGGACGGCTTTTGGCAAGATGACAGAATACGCGAAGTGTTCACTCATAGAATTTGGCTTGTCGCCTTTCAGGAATGATGATTGCACATTTAATTTTCGTTAATTATCGCACAACGCAAATGATTGTGCAAACTTTAAATATTATGCCGTTGTTTTGAGTCAATACTTGTAATTAAAATTTTTTAACAATTTTGTGTTACACGTTTTATTTTGAATTCTAACTTATTTCTTAAAATGTAAATTTTTATCTGTTGCCGCCCATAAGTCACCTCCTTTAAACTATAAATTAAGCAAACGTCGAATGTTGAGTTCAGACACTAAAACAAAAAACACAAAAAACACTTACAAAAAAAAAAAGAAAAACCGGTTGTAAAAATAAGTGTTGTTGTAGAAAAACTCTTGTTATTTGCAACTATAAAAATAAAATATAAAAAATAATAAAAAAAAAAAAATAACAAAATGGTAAAACCCAAGGAAGACGAGCGAGAAGAAAACTAACATGAAAATAACAAAATATTACACAAGTTGAAGTGAATTACGACAACGACAACATCGTCAACAAAAGCTTATATAACTCGTAAACCTCGAAAATAAAAAATAAAAAAACAAAAAAAAAACTGCAAACGTTTTAATTTCGAGATTAAAACTCCTTTCATGCGCTTAACTAGCTTGACACCCGGAAAAAAAAACGCAGCGCACTGAAATGCCAAGAAACAAAACTGCACAAGGACTTGACAAAAAAGCATCGACGCTTTCACAATTTTAGTCTCAATTCACGCTTAAACATGTCTTGCCCAGAACCGCGCTGCCCTGTCGCCTTTGCCGCAACAACAACAATGCTGTGCACTTTTGGCCGCATGTCTCGTGCTTAGTTTGAAGCTCTGTTGCATCGTAAAAAGCTGCGACATGCACTTTTATTAGCGTTTACTGCATTCGTCATGTATATATGCATGTACAAGCATGAATCTATGTGTGCTCATTCGTTTGTTTGTTTATTTGTTTATTTGGTTTATGTACTAACTTCCGCTACTGCTGATTCTGCACCATGAATCGTTACACAAATGCAAAAACATACACACACACACACACACACACATTAAAGTTACAACTTTCCTGCGGCAGCAGCTGCTTAAGTTGGGGATTAAAGTTCGTGTTTGGCACAGCTTACAGCCACAACGCAATATGTGCCCTTTTAGATCATCAAACAAATTGAAAGTAATATCATTCAACTTAAAATTATTCAAATAAACCAAAAGCATTCCTCAGCTGCTCCGTTTTTATGAGTCGCTTAATAGTTGTTTGTAAGCACAATGATTAATGTTAGTTCATTAATAAGCAAAATAAGAAACAAGCTTTAAGGATATGCGTCAATACAATAGATGTTTGATATTATTGATTAATAATAATAATTATAATAATAACAATTGATAATGACAATAGGCTAGATCTCAGATATTATTAGACTCCAAAAAGACTAATTAAAATTACAATTTACATTTTGTTAAAATCTTGCAAGACATGAAAGTTTTTATGGATTCTTATGGATTATTGGATAGGTTTTAGTATTTTTATTATAATAAATAAAAATATTTCGTTTCGGGTTTAAATAAAAAGAAATCCAGAGAAATAAAAAAGAAAGAGATCCAACAAAAACTCTTTAGTGTATATTCAGTATAAAAGTGGAAAATAATGATATAATGATCTTGATAGAAATTTGTATATAAAATTATATTTCACTTAAAATATCTTGGTAGAACTCGAGTTTGGATTACAATTTTCTTTTAGCTCATCTTTAAATTAAAATTTCTTGTAAACATTCAAATGCGGAGATCTATTAATAAAAGACACTCTAAAATTAGAATCTTTAATAAAAGAATCTTTAATAAAAAACTCTTTATCAAAAGCGGTCAAAGCAAAGCAGTTAACGTTGAGAAATTCATTTAATATTTTGATTCCATTAAGCAAAATTCATTTTGAGACAACTATCACATAATGTATAAACCGGAAATCGCATAAAACTTTATATGAAAAATTAAATCTATTTAAAAGTGCAAAACGAAAACAATTTGGCCAACTGATGAAAATACATAATATTTCATTGAATAAATAATTTCCAAGAAGCACAAAACATATAAAAGCACAAACATTGAAATTTGCCTTCCATTTGAACCAACTTTGATGGAAATATTTTGTCGGATATTTGTTGTATCGCACGAATGTAGAACTTCTTGCTCAAACTGCTGAGTGTGCATGTGGAACACGTTTCATTAAAACTTTTGCTGATTTTAGCAACGCAAATTACACATGAAAATTTTATATATGACCAGAGATAGAGAAGCATATCATCAAATGTGAGATATACAAATTGTGGTATGCATGTGTGTGTGTATGTGTGTGTGCGTATGAATTTATCTGGTTGTGTGCGTGTAGTTTTTGCATGTGCATTTCCATGCGCAGACCAAATGCATCATCATCCTTTTGTGATATGTCGATTTATTATTTTTATTGTTGTTACGTTTTACGACTTTTCTGCTGCCAAATATCCAAGCACTTTGGCTCAAATTCCAACCGAATGCGATTTCATTACTTTCTGCGCTCAATATTTTGCAGATATGATAGTTACGGATGCATGCGTACGCTCAGCATAAAATCTTACCAACATTTCTCGTTTCTCATTTTCTATTTTCTATTTTTTTTTTTTTTTTTGTTTTCATTGTTCCTCTTTTTATTACAAAAGTTAATTTTATAGCTTCTTTCAGCTGATCATGAATGCTGCTGAAATGATTCATACGAAATTTTCATATTCGCGTGAAACAAAATCATTTGTCTTATTTAATAAAAAAAATTATATAAAAATTCAACAATTTCCATGTAAACATAAACGTTCAAACATTTCCTACATTTATCTCAAATTATGCAATTTATTGTTTATATCCTGCATAAAATATGCAAAGTTTTATTTATTTTGCTTAAAAATAATGTTTGGCTTATAAAATTTAGTAAGCTTAAATAACAACGAACGAAAAACTCTTCTGGAAGTTGGAATTTTAAAGGGATCAACGATAGTGTTTCTACTGATAGGAAGTCTCTACTTATTATCCTTATTATTATACTTGTTATATGGGATACAAAAAGTCTTATTGACTACATTAATTATTTGCTTTAGTTGTTTGATATTTAGCAGTTTATAGTAAAAAACCTCTGCCAACGCTTTAAAAACTTACTAACAAATCTTGCAAGAAGGATTTAATTATTATAAAAAAATATAATAATTTAAAAATGCTATAAATTATGTAGAATATATCATATATCAGTTTATATTGAAAGTAGAATTTTAAAACTTCAACTCAAGTTAAGCAAGCAATCTTTTTCTCATAGATACATAAAACATGCGCCCCAAAAAAAACTATGTGCTGCAATTGGTAAAACTCATGTACATAAACGAAGAGCAACACAAGCAAAAAAAAAAAAAGCGGTGAAAGAAGTGTTGCAACACTCGTTAAAAGACATATAAAAGACTCGGCTGTGCTCGGTAACGACTTAACGATGAAAATAGGAGCTGCCAGTACTACAACAGTACTAAAGATAGAAAAGAATGGTCGAGGCGTGTATACAGCATGCAGCATACAGCAAAGATACGAAGAGCGCATGCTGCAATAATGCACATGAAGGAGTAACGAGCAAACGAGGATATAGACACAGGTTCGGGCCATGTACGCTATGCAGAGCGTCACAGTAATAAAAGTAATAAGCAACACTCACACACACACACACAGACACAGACGCGCGTGTAGATAAACTTATACACGGTACAAAATGCACTGGTGTAGGAAAGGACTCTTAGTCAGTTACAGTTTGTTATATACAAGATATTTCCGCTTGTATTTGTGTGCGCACATTTTGTGCGCGCTAATGGCATCGTTTACTGGTTAACTGTAAATTCTAAATGGGTGTGGCACTGGCTCCAACACTAACACTGACACTGTCGCCGTTGCATTCTTGCAACGGAAGTTGCGCGCCGGAAACAAATGCGAGCAAAGTATTTTCTTGGCAAAGACTTTATATTTGCAAAAGTTCCTTATATACTCATACAAATACACATGTATGTATGTGTGTCCTTATATGCATATAGAATTTAGGGGCGTTTACTGCAGCACCAATAGAAATGCTACATTTACATAATCGTTTGATGTTAACCATCAAATGTTAATGTCGCTTCCTCTAATTCGTAAACGTTTATCTAATGCCATTATAACGCAGTTGGCATGCTATAATGTCTTGCAGCTGGCAACAATTGTTATCTGCTACAAGGCAATAAAGTTTACGGTCTTTAGCTAATTTAGAGTTTTACATTTATAGGTTTTAATTTAATATGTTAAAACTATGTTAACATTTAACATGTTCTGCTGTACTTATGTTATGCAAATTTTCGCGACTGGGCAGTTTAACGAGCTACTTTCCAATGCGCTTAAATGTGTAAATTCAATTTGAAAGCATGAATATGTTTAACAGATATGTTTATGTGTATATGTAAATTTGTAGCACTTGGCCTAAAGCTAATTTTAATAGCTCATTATTGACAGCTTGTTGTGGCTCATATCTATATGCATGTATCTGCTTGTATGATAATTAAAAGCATGCCTAATTGAAACGGATACTAAGATGCAAATTATTTTTTTGTGCGTTACACATGAATGCATTGCACGTTCATCGTAAAAAAAAAACCTGATTAATACAACTTCATGTTGTTTGATGTCGCCGTACAAGTTGCGCCACAACAACTTCTTCTATTCCGCCCATTGGCTTTATTTTTTTTCTTTATTTTTTTATTTTTTTTTTGTTTTGCGCTCTCACTAACAATATAACTCACGCTCTTGCCTGATGTGACATGGCGTTGTTGTTGTTGTTGTTGTCAGTCTTCTCCATTTGGCGCGCAGCATGCAACGCTAAAAACTACAAAAGTAGCAACAACAAGTCCAATAGCAACTATTTCAAACTTTTGTGTGTGTGTGCATGTATTTATGCTTATATATATTTGTGTGTGTGTGTGCTTGCATACAAAAATGTTGTCAGCACAGAAAACAGAGAAGGAGGGAATACATAATAAAATGAGCCAATGACTATGAAGCTCCGCCTACTACAGCAAAAATACCATTGCCATGAATGAATAGAACGAAGTAAAATGGTTAAAAGCAAAGATAAGCAGAAGAAGAAGCAGACAAAACTCAAGAAGAAGCAGAAAAACTGAGCTCAACTCAACCAACCAAACAACAAATACATACATACATACATATATATATATACGTATGCAACACGAAAACAACAGAAAATAAAAAGAAAAAGCGAAGCAAAAACAAGAAGCTTGAAAAATTGCTGAGCTCAACAATAATGGCATAAAACAACAAACATGAACGTAACATAAAACCACAAAGCAAAAAACAACAAAAACAAAAACAACAACATTAACAGAGACAATCAGTTGACAGCAGCAACAACAACATGAGCAACAAAGCGCCGCATGCAAAAAACTTGTAAGACATTTAATGCCATTAAAAAAAGCAAGAAAGGAAAAAAACCATTAAAGCGAAACAATAATCAACGAATGAGCAAACGAACGAACGAACAACAACCACAACAACAACAACAAGAAAAACATTATTTAAAAAAAGAAAAAAGAAAAGCACAAAGCATACAAATAAGAGTATGTTATAAATAATTAAAATGCAATAATTTGATTCTTTGCAAGACTTGCAAATAAGTTAACGTCGTCGCATTTTTCTGATGGCGACCATGTTTCATTGCTTCTCTGCTTGTTGTTGTTCTTGTTGTGCATACACTCATTTATGTTGCTGTTGTTTAACGAAAATGGTCGCCGTCGCTAAAGTCGTCGTCGTCGTCATTGTGGTTGTTTAGCTTAATTGTTGCTGTATTTGTTACTGTTGTTGCATTGCATGTTGATTTCGTGCTGCGCCATGTTTGTTGTTGTTGGTGTGCAACTGAAATTATGCTTAAGTTGGCAATAAAAAACAAGCCAATCAAAGAAAAACATAATAAAGTTAATTAAAGTAATTATTTATTGTATAAAAAGTTTCCTTTTTTTTTTTTTGTTAAACAGAAGGCTTCACCGGTCAAATAAAACAGTGAGCTTAATATAAATTTTGCTACTGGCATCATAAAAAAACAATACGCTAATTGAGCAACTCGGCCGGCCACACACTTCTCACGTTGTATAATTATTAGACGAACACGAATGATTTTTTATAAATATATTTTATACTTTATCATAACGCTAACAGACCATGAATTTTTAGCTGCCTAATAACTTAACTAACACTTATAGATTGTATTCCATATGTTATTCCGATCTATAAACTTTATTGCTATAAAGTTTCGTGAAGATCCATGCAGTTGTTTTCGCATGAGAGACAATCTACAAACTTTAAACTCAAGAACAACCTTCTTCTATTTAAACAGTCATGTTTTTCCTTGACAATTTCATAGCTTAAAAACTCAACTGGCGTATACAACTCTAACAAACCATTTCATATTAATTATATAATATTAGTAGCGTTATGAAGCAAGTAAATTTGAAAATGTTCTATTTTCTTTTTATCTTTTTATCCTTAGGTCAAGATGTTTTCCTAGACTATTGTCAGAAGCTGTTAGAAAAATTTCGTTATCCTTGGGAGTTGATGCCGCTCATGTATGTGATATTAAAGGACGCTGGCGCGGACATTGAAGAGGCTTCACGACGCATCGAAGAGGGTAAGTTAGCCAAACATTATTTGCATTTGGAAAATTATGCAAAAACAATTATAGAGAATATTTATCAACCCTTTTTCTTGAAACAAGCGCCATTTTTTTAATAAAACACTATAATAATAATGATACTAAAAATAATAATCGTAATTTAAAACCTCTTCTGATGTCTCAGGCCAATATGTTGTTAACGAATACTCCCGTCAGCATAATTTAAACATTTATGACGGGGGTGAGTTGCGCAACACAACGCGGCAATGCGGATGATAATTTTTAATGAATTAAATAAAACATTTCAAATTCAAAAACAAAAACAAAAACAAAAACAAAAAACTAAAAAGTAATTTGGCAAAATAATTTATTCTTTTTTCAAATATATTCATTCGGTTAATTACAACATGTTATTATTGCATGTTCATTAAGCTTCAACGTAAAAAACAAAACCATGAATTTAATTAAATCATGTCTTAATATGTAAAGTTAATAATTATGCAACTACGTGTAAATATTTTAAATTTGCTGTTCAAAAACAAAAAGAAAAAATAAAAAGTATATCTTCAATCAACAAACCAAGACGAGAGCTCAAATAAGAAGAACGCCAGACGCTTGCATGGAGTCACAAATTTCAACAATCAACAAACCATTGATGTGTGCTAAAAACAAAAGCAAAAACAAAATCAAATATCTTCAATCAACAAACCAAAAAACGATGGTGCCCGCTTACAACAACACTTCAATCAATATCCAACAACAACAACAACAACTTGATCCCGCAATTAATTTAACGATTTCGATTTAAAACAAGAGATTTCTCTTAGCGTACTATAAACTTTACTGCAAAGTTGTTTGTGCTTATTCGAATAGTTGTGACTCGGTTCCAAGAACCAATAATTTTATTATAACTATTATGTCTGTATGTATGTATGTATCTATGTATGTATGTATGTACGTTTGTGTAGATCTTTCTTAGGCTATTTTGAAATGTTACAAAAAAAAAATGGTTCAAGGTAAAAGTTTCTATTGCATTGTACTTAAGTCAAAGCATTCGAAATAACTTTCACAACGAAAAATTGCACCATGCACCAATTCGTTCTTTATTATCTACTATTATTTTTTTATCAATAATAAATAAGCTTAATTTTCAAATTCATAAATAATTAAATTCAATATATATATAATAATATGCAAATAAATTAAACTCTACAAAATGTCCAGATGAGCAAAACATTTTGAGAGTTTCTTTGGCTTACAAAATTAAACAAAAAGAAGTTCTCGAAAGCGTATCGAAAAATGTTCATAAATTTTTTCAATATAGTCACAAAAGGAACTCGGTTATATTAATAAGTCAAGCTCGCACAAATGTGTTTTGAATTAAGTTTCAGGTGCAGATTTGCTTACAATTTAATACAGTCGAACTTCTCACAAGGTGCTTAGATACATATTCATTTAGAACAATGTAGTTTAACATAAAAGTTACTTATATATAAGAGGTTCTTACGAAAACTCATAAATTTTACCTAAACTTAAGTGATTCCTAGTAGCTTGAATGTCGAAAAAGCAATTGAATGAACAAGCACTTTAGTTATTTGTATAAGAAATTTGGAAACAAACGCACATTTGATTTAAAAAATGTACACAATTTTTGGGGTATTTCGTAAAAACCTCTTTGGAGTTGCTTTAGACATTTCACTATTTTCGAAATATCAAAAGATTCCAATACAATTTATGATAATATTTTTTGACTAGCGTTCAATACTTGTATTTTGTGGGAGTTCCCCGTTTTTGGATGGCAAGTCGCGCTTGATAAAAACAAACAATTTATAACAGAAATAATTAATTACCAAAATGAAACGGAAATAACAAAATTCGCACAAAAAATATATAAATAAAACAATACAAAAAAATTTGTTGAGGCTGCAAAAAAATTGCTATAAAAAGTTTGTGGAAAAGAAGCAAATAAAAAAATTGTAATAATTACTTATAAAAAAAGTTCATAGAGAAGTTCGTCTGTAGAATTCTCAAATATTATTGTAACTTTGTTAATAACCAATTTACATTAATTTGATTTTATTTTTTTTGTTTCTTTTTTTAAAAATTTGCTATTCCACATTTTATAGCTTTAATGAAAAAAAGACGAAAGTTGTTTATATTTATGATCTTCATTCTGGTGCATAAAAATTTGTTGTAAGTTTATTTAACAAAAATGAAAACGAAAACAAAAACAAAAAAACACAAAAAAGATACAAAACAAAAATACTCGGAAATAAATAAGCTTTGTATATAATTTTCCCAATTGTGATTAAAAGCACAAAGTCTATTTAGAATTCTATTTTTATTGAAGGTTACTTTAAGCCTTAAAACCCTTAAACAGTTTTTAATTAACATTAATAAAAAAACAATATTGAACCCAAAAGTTATAAAAAATGTAATTGTTTTCTGTAAAATAAAAACTATTCAAAAATAGTTTTGTTAGATAATGTAATTACTAGTATTACTGTATGCCATTCAAGGTTATTAGTTTGTAAGTTAAAGTGAAGTCACAAGTAAAAATTTCTGAAAAACGGAATTACCAATTTTCACTAAAGCAGTAAAAAAGGGTTACACATGTCAGGCAGTCGTAATAGATTAGTGGATGAGTAATATTTTTTTTTTTTGTATTTCTTTTGACATTTTCAATGATAAGATTACAGTTTAGATTCTAAATCGATAAAAAAAAAACAGATAGTCAACTCAAATACCATTTATTGCACACAAGCCGCTCTCCGGATCAGAGAATCACTATCACTTGTCACTTAATCACTTGTTGGTTAATATAGATTTTTCCAAAGTGGCATAAAAATTCTTATAGGTTTTCATTGCCTTCCTTTCATTGCTGTTCCAATTAAATTAGACAAAAACTGAAAAAATCTATAGTAGGCACGTTGGCAAAGTAGTAGTTCTTATAGGACTATTGTGGCAGACCAGGTAAAGGGTCACTTTAATTCGCCGGGGTAGACAATTGTTCGCTGGGGTAATTTAAAACACATTCTTCTTGGGATGTTCATTTTACTCTCCTCATTTTCCGATCAAAACTTGCCCAAAAAAATTTGATTGTTCGTTTTCTTCACTAGGTGTATATATATTGCCCATTGGTTCGCTGCTATCCAATATACAAATATCTTCTTTAGGTAGTTTATTGATGGCGGTTTTTCTCATGTTTTACCATTATTTGGCTTATAAATAAGTAAATTGTCAAACTTAAATTACGCTACAAATGGCAACCTTATATGCACGAAAATAATAAAACAATAATACCGGCAGGTGCAAAAAACGCAGCAGCAAAAATTTAATTTTTTATTACCGAAAAGAAAAAGTAAAAACCAAAAAAAAAAAAATATGAAATTAAAAAGAACAAAAAAGACGCGAAACAGTTAAAAGTCGTAAACAAATTTTAGCGAAAAAACGACAACTTAAACACAACTCAGGCACCAACAGACTCTTTGTGGTGGGCGTGGGGCTTGCGGGGTTCAGGCTACCAGTGAACATCAGCTGCCTTTTCTTCATGTTGATGACATTAAAATTGTAACGATTGCTTTTCAAGTTGCTGGCGCTGCTTCTGCCTCTTCTGCTTCTTCTGCTATTGTTGTTGTTGTAGTAGATTGTCTTTATTGTTGCCATTGTTGTATTTGTTGTAGCTGTTGTATTTGTTGCAGCCGCCGGTGTTGGCATCGTAAATGCATCATTAAACCGAAAATTGCATACGAAAAATTTACGACTTTGCCAACACCGACATAACTGAAGCTGAAAGGGTGCCACACACCGTTAGAAACCCTTGACTTATATGAACATACATACAAGCATTCTCACACGTCGTGTAGCACGTGCACTTGCGACACACGCACACGCACACGCACACCAACTCACGCACGCACGAACATACGAACGGTGATCAACACATTTTGCATTGCCACTAAACACGTCAACAATCAGTTCCCCAATAACGTGCAAAACCAACCATAAAAAATGTATTTATTTTTTATTTTTCCTTCTATTTTTTATTTTTTAATTTCATTTTGTGGAATGTTTTGACAGAACAATAAGAAAATGAATTATTTATATCATAAATTAATTAGTGGTTTTATTGCAAAGCATTTGATTACTTCATTATATTTTGTTTTTTGCATATATTTGTTTTTGTTAATTATTTAGGACCTTTCTTGCATATCGAGTTGATGCCAACCTGCAGCAGAACTAGAACTTATATTATTATTGAAAATATGTTTTTCCAGTAGTTTTGGTAAGCCAAATTCATTGGATCAACTCAGTTCTAGAAACATTCTGTAAATATTGCACAAAAATCGATTTTGTTCTTCAGTACACATAAAAGAACTCAATAATTCCGCTAATGAAGATAATTCGAAAGTTTCTTTACTTGAATTTCAAAACTCACTATCAAAAATATAAATCATACTCAGCTCCCCACAAGACTGACCAGCAGCCAATTTATTTTTGAAAAAAGTCGTAATCAAAAAGCAATCAAATGTTGAAAGTTTCAGCGATTTCAAGCCATGGTTCAGGACACGCAGTGACTCAAGCTGAAAGTCTCTGAAAACTGTTACTATAAAATCCGAAAATATCAATGAAGCTCATAAAAAACATATCAATTATCTAACGAAACCGTACCTTTTCGTATTTTCTACGAAAACTATTATCAAATTCGAAACTGAGAAGCCATTAATATTATACCTCTTTTTCGCACACACACACACACACACACACACACACAACACAAAGTGGCTGTAAAACTGCAGTTCGGCGCTTTTGAGCTTTTACATTTGCCATTATTAAATATGCATTTCTTTTTTTTTTGGGTTTTAACTTTGTTTTCACATAAAATCTTCAAAGTTTCGAATACTTTTTGAGCTTACAATATACACGTATGCGTCGGCGCCATTATAGCCAACGCTTTTGTGACTGACAGACAGACAAACAGACAGACTGTTAGCCTTCTCTGTTGCCTGTTACTTGACTGAATGTCCGCCTGTCTGCCTACTTGCCACTGGGCTCGTACGTTGGCTCATGCTTTTGTATTTGTTAGCCATTTGCTTCATCAGGCAATTTTGAGCTGTGTGTTGAGGCGACTTTTAAACAGTTCCGCATCCCTTTGACTGTGCGCGCTTATTAAAAACAAGAGAACAAAACAAAACAACTAAAGAGAACTCGAAGCATTGGCAGGAAGCATGAATTTCAAGTTTACGACTTCATATTGTGGGTAGTCGTAAAATTGTGCAATGCTGGCACGCTACTTGGCACTACACACACACACACACACACACACACACACACACACTTACCAATACATGCACTACACGACAATACAAAATTTTACTACCATTTCACAACTTCTGCCACACTCATGTCATGGACAGTTATTGTGCATGATCTATAATACTCTAGACGAGTCGCATACAACTGTCGTATACTTATAGTATACGCGTGAGTTCCCTATGACATATTGCATATTGCATATTGCATTGTGGGCGTAATTGTCAATGCTCTTGGTTGAGTTGACTGCGCCATCAGCGGTATCTGTGTGCGTGTGTGTGTGCGTGTGCGACTTTCAACTCGTTCCTTTAAATTAACCAACGTTTTGTTGTTTTTGTTTTACTATTATTATTTTTTTCGCCTTCTTTATTTTTATTTATATAGTTTAGTTCTTGTCACGGGCGTTAAATAATAAGGAACCAGTTTGTCATGAATAGCCTGACGTGTTTCCATTAAATTTGTGAGATTATTTGTCATTGTTGTCGCGCAGTCAAGTGTTAAGTTATCGTCTTGGTCGTTTGTTTTTTTGTTGTTTTTTTTTTTACTTACTTCCTTTTTTTTTTTGTTTTTTTACGCACGATATTTATGCCTGAGGAAAAGCAGATAGTCCTTTGTGCCTTGCAGTCGGTGTTGTGGTTCGTTGCGCGCTTTGAGTTATCGCATTGGGTCACTTTTATGGTATTTGTTGACTTTAATGGACTTTGTGGTTAATATTTATGCGTTTTAAATAGGTCAAAAGATTTACGCTTGTTCATTATAAGTAATCCGCGTATTATTGTTCAAAGTATGGGGAACAAAGCGTGATTTGAAAATGACATTAATAAAAGTGAGCCAAAGGATTGATTGGGAGTTTCATTAACAAAATACAATTGATTAGTTTTTTATGTGAGATGTCCGGGAAACCAATAACAATCTTGGGAAATTAAGAAATAATTTCAGCATAATAATTTTAGATTTTGAGAAATCCAAGCGTAAGAAGAAGAAATATTTATTGAAAATTTAAACAAAATGGGGTTTTGGATCACGGCATAAGTTTTTTTTTATAACATTAAAATTTGTAAAAAAAATAGGAGAACAAATTTAGATCAAACAGAAAATATAAGCCTAAGATACAACATGTCTTTGCATGTAAATCTGACCAATTAAGTTCTTTTATAAACCTTATATTTCTCTATATCTCTCTCTATCTCAGAGTTCCTTGGCAAGAGTTCCTTTAAGAAACACTTTATATCCAAAAATACACACTATTACAATACAATTTTACAACATTGTATTTCTTAACCAAATGATGGCCAAATGCTCAAAAAAAAAAAAAAGAAGAACAAATAATGAAAAGAAACTCGCATTTGAAAAGCATAATTTTAATGAAAATGCCATAAAATTGCACAAAAACTTCCACTTGCAATAAAATATAACTTTGACTGTCGACTGTCGGCCACAGCGACACTCGAGCGAACGCCTATCGAGGGTGGTGGTTGAGCAGAGGAAACAGAATGCGGCTAAGCATATATATATATATATATTTTTCTTGTAATGCGTTGGTTGACGGAACGCTCGTTAAAGAAGAAAACTCCATTTTATAATTAACGTAAAATCATGCGAGAATTTATTACATCATCAGGAACTGAAATTATAAAGACGAACTTCAATGCAATGTTCAGAGAATAGAAAATTGTAGCTGAAGATGAAGATGAAGAGCGGCGCAGTGCAGCAACTGCAATGAGAGGCAAGGAAAATGTGACGTGCGGGAGACAAACTCATGGATCTGTGTGTGTGTGTAGAATTTTTGCAAACTAACAAGTTTCTTAATCTTTCGGGAAATTTCAAACAATTTTTACGACTTTTTATTTGGCAAACGTCAAACGTCAAGCAGTGAAGTAAAACTTCCTTCGAAAGCGCATGCATGCATGCTTTCTTCACTCACTGTGTGTGTGTGTGTATGTGTGTGTGCATATGCCTGCAAGCCTCTGCGTGCGTGTCTGTGTGTGTGTGGGGTGTCGAAGGTGAGCGGTGCCAACAACTTCTGGTGCACATTTTAGTGCCATCTCATGTCGCTGCAGTTATGCGTAGTTTTTATGCGTTTTGTTTTTCTACACTGAAAGAAAAAAAAGTGAGGACGCCATTGGGGGGTTTTGTAAACGGCAAGACGAAACGTTTGCCATTAAAAATTAAGTAAAATTGCATTTTTCTGCAAACGGGCGCACAATCATAAAACTTGCCTCAAACGGTCGCGCACCCCTTTTGTTGCACTCACTCATTCAACCACTCTCTCTTTCTTGCTTACACATGCATGCAGGCATGTGTGTGCCTGTGTGTGTGTGTCTGTGTCTGTGCGGATTGGTGCTAAAATTGTATTACTGAAGTTGGCATTTACTCGTGGGCCGCCTCAGGTACAAACAAATAACGCCAACTGCATTACAACAACAACAACAACACAATTATGCAATTACAAGTTATAAGTTGTGAAATTCATTGAAAGTGCACGAATCTTTTTTTTTATTTTTAATTTCAATTTTTGTGTATTTTTTTTTAAGTTTTATGTCAGTTTGAAATTATTGCAAAATGCGCCTCGTGCGCTTTATTGAGTGAAATGTGAAGTTATCATTAAATGACATTTAATTGTTCATAAAAATGCCTATCGTGTTTACCGTCTTACCGTTAAAAGTGTACATAAAAATTACAAATAATTACAAGTATTAAAATTTAACTTTTTGTGCATTAATTAATGCATTAAATGTAAAAGAAAACATTTTTTCTTATGTTTATTACATGCATTAAAAACTAATCATGTTTTTAAGCAATAAACAAATTTCATTTATACTTTTACATTATTTAAGATATATAAAAATTTACAATTGTAATGAAACAAAAAAAAACTTATTTATTGTTAACATTTTATAAACATATTTTAATGTATTAACTATTTAAAATATCAAAACGAAACCAAAGCGTGGTTAATTTTTTATGATTAGCTTTAATTTTTTATGATTACTTTCAAACATTAAACTATTTCAACTTCATTTCATTGCACATACAGTAAAAAAAAAGACAGCTATGCCTCCAAAACGTTATTTTCTTATACATGACAGTTTTATAGGCACTCTGCTTGCAATACAGTTTGAGCAATACTGCTTAATTGACTATAAAACTGTAAACACAATTTGAAAAGCAAATTTTCTTTTGCTTTTTTTGACGTACAAATACAACAAAATTTCACGCACATATACAGACAACCTCATTATCATGTTCATATAATAAAAAACGAAATAAAAAGAAAAAATTTCACGAGCGCTGCTCTGCGGCAGCGCTTCGCCAACCTACTCCAAAGCTCAGTAAGTAAACATTGCGACTAATACGCTTATTTCTGTGTGTCTTACAGCACGAGTAGATATAAATCGTATCGCAGCACAGATCTATTACAATTACTATACATCCGTGGCGCTGGTCAATGTTGCGCCCATGAATCTATCCTATCCAACGATCGAACTCAGTCACTACGGTCATTATACACGTTTCACGCATCTACCGTTGACGCTCATACGGCCACCAACGCCGGAACCGCTCGCGCTCAGCCGCACGCCGCCCAGTCCGACGAAATCATCGCGACCCGCCAGCAGCATTGGCAGCGAAACGGCGCCAACATCAGCGCTGACAACCGTGCAAGCGCCGATCGGCTCAAACGACGTCGATCGCGATTCACCATTGCACTTGGTATCGCGCCGCCATTCACCATTGTTGCATACACGTCGCTCACTGACACCGATCAGCACATTGCCCGGCAGCGTTGTAACGTAGCAGTATCGCAATGTAGCCGCAGCAGCGGCGGCCGCAGCAGCAGCTGCCGTACTATTTGTGTAAGTATTTGTTTAAAGCGCCAAATAATCAAATAGTTGCATTTCATGCATTTCGGTAATTTAGACTTAATTTTATTGACCTTAACTCTTTGTGCGCATACGTGTTGTCATCTAATCAAATGTGTGTGTGTTGGGTAAAGAGTTCGAATTTTCACACGCTCATTTTCGTATTTACGCTGACGTTGGCAAACTTTGCCACTGTTGTCACTGTTGCAACCCAAGCGCCAAGACACAATGCCCTCAGCACTTGGCATGGCATGCTTCGCTTTGATCCTTTTGCTGATGGTCGTTGTTGTTGTTCGTTGCTGTTGAAACTCATTTTGTATTCCATGCAGGCATGCTGCTTTTAATCAAATCAATTTCTGTGCATAGTTTTATGATTACAATTTAAGTTTTGTGTTTCATTTCCTTGGCTTGCCTTTGCCTTTGCTAACGTTACGTTTTTGTTACGTTGCATTGCGTTGAGTTGCTTAACTTCCTGTTGGCCTGCATTCTTTACAGACGTCCTGCCTTATTTTCTTCATGCAGTCAGTGAATCAGTCAGTCAGTCAGTCAGTCCGCTTTTCAAACTGCCATTTTGCTGTGTCGTTGCGAGCAACGCTTTTACTTCATGTGCGCACTGAAGTATGCAATGGTCTTTTACTCATTCATCAGCACGAAATAGCAGCAGCAGCAGCACAACAAAAACAACAACAACAATGACAAAAAGTAAAGTAAAGCAAATGAAAAGTAATTCCTCTTTTGTATGCTGTTGTCTTCACTGCTACATCTGTCCTCTCTCCCGCTCTCTTTCTGTCGCTGCCTTTGCATTGCTAAATTTTGTACGAAAGTGTTAAATTTCTATTTTGTGCATTTTACGCTTAATATTTTTGTTTAACAAAAAACAAAAACTCTCATTTCATTTAATTAAATCTTAAGTGTTTTTATTTTTTTTGTTTTTGTATACTTTTGTACACTTAAATTGACATTACTTGCCAAGCATTTTAGAGAATTGTTGCAATTCGACTAAACAAAAAGACAAACAACAAGCACAACAACGCTGCTGTAATGTGTACATTATATCGATGGATTTTTGTTATTGTTTTAGTTTCCTTTTACAAACTAATAAGTTGGTTCGCCTTTTGGTTTTTGCTTTTTAAGCTGTGAGCATTTGTTAAAGATTTATAAGCTTTTTCCTCAAATGTGCGCACATATGGCAAAGTCGTTAGAATTTCTACGTTGACTACCATATAGCCATGAAGCAAACCATTAAAATCATTGTAATAGCTTCACAAAATTACTAAAAAAACAAAAAAAAAAAAAACAACAAGCATGACAACAACAAAAAAGGGGGCGAGAATGGAAAAAAAAAAACAGTCAAGTTGCAAGAAAAAATTGCATGTGAGCGTGAAGAACATCAAAGATGTCTCAAACATAGCGTTTACCTGCACTTAAAAAACCTGACGATATTTTCAATTTTAGAGCGCACTAAACAAGGATTGCCATAAAAGTACGTTTTATAGAAGCGCAAATGATGAGCCTCGGCAAAGAGGAGCGGCTCGCAATGTTGGCAATGTTGTGATATGATGCGCGCAGGTCTCTCAACTTGGCGGGCTCACTGACTGACTGACGGGTTGGTTGCTTGGTTGGTTGGATTGGTCAGTTTGCCGTTTAACTTACAAAATTGTTACTATACACGGCATTGACACACACAACAACAGCAACAACAACAACAATAACTACACTGAGCATAATAACGCTTTTAACACAACGAATGGCTCACAATATGGCGTCAGGATAGCATTGATAGTGATTTGCCTGTTAAGACGGATATGCGCATAAGCCCCAAGGTTGCATTTTGATGCTACAACAACAACAACAACAACAGCAACAGCAACAACGGCAGCTGCGACAACGACTGCATCTCTTTGCGCTTAATTTTTTATTACACGAAACGAGATTTTTATGGCTCAGTTTTAGGCATGTGGCTTGGCTTGGCTTAAGTGCAGCATGTTATGTTGTAGGTGAGGAGGCTGGCGGAAGTTAGGGAGAACGCATCACGAAAAGTTAAGATTTTCTGCAGATTAAAAAACCAACAACAACAACAACAAACTGACAAGCAAAAAAAATAACTTTACGAATTTTAAAACTTTAAAAGTGTTTTTTTTTTCAACGGCACGAACTGCGTGCGTGATTACAAACAAAACGAAAAATTAAATATACATATACATATGTAATTAAACAAAAAACAATTATAAAACCGCAAAAAATATTAAATTAGGCAAAAGAATGCTTAGTTTTATTTGAGACATGTCTATTTGAGAGACTTTAAGTCATTTTTTTTTCTCTTTTTTACGATCATCAATAATGATTATTTTAACAAGCAAACATTATTTTTGGTATAAAAAAAATTAATTTGTTTTTTTTTTAAATTACACAATCATAAATGTTGATTTCCGATGCTCAAAGATTGTTTTATGTAAATAGTTTCATTTTTATTACAATATCTTTAAAATGAAGTAGTGGAAGAAGTCAATGCGGGTAAAAAATCACATGACTACAAATAAACTAAATGAAGTTTTTAAAGCAAAATGGCAGCAAGAACAACAAGCATGATTTTTAATGATTTCAACGATGCGATGCCGTGACTTTGTATAGAACCGTCTTCAGGTTATGCCAACAACAATAATAACAACAACAACAGCAACAGAAAGATTTTAATTACTAAAGAACGAAGACGAACGAGAGACGAAAGCTGACGATCATGCAAGCGAACAAACGCACGAACACATGATGAGACGAACGAACGAGTGAACGAACGAGTGAACAAACGAGTGAGCGAGCGAGCAAGCGAGGACTATGCATGCTTAGGCTTAATTGGAATTTGTTTTTGTATTTTTTTTTTGCGCTCTCAATTGCAGATTTTTATATTCTTATATTATAAACTTTTTTATTATGCACTCATAAAAGTTGTATTTTGTGCTTTGATGCCACATTGTGAATTGTAGTTCTTTTTTAATGACCGACCGATTTCGGCAAATGCTCAGCAATCAAAGTGGCAGCATGACGTGAACAAATACACTGCGAAGGCGTCTGCAATATGCAGGAATTTCACTGTCTGTATGGTTGTCTCTCTGTGTATTTGTGTGTGTGTGTGTGTGTGTGTGCGAGCACAGTAAGAGACAAACTGCATTGTAGAGCATGAAAAAGGTGTCCACCCTAGTCAAAGAAATATGATTTAGTCAGTACGTACATACATATATAATATTTTATTGCCAAGACAGACAAAACGTACAGAACGCAAAGGCACTTAACATAGAATCTGCCAAATAGACAAAAGGACAGAAAGACGCAAAAGTTGCACATAAAAATGAAGTTTTCATGTTGTTTTCAAACTGCTGCAAGAAAAAAACAACTATTTTTTTTATTATATTTAATTTTATTTCCACTCTTTTTGTATGCAGCAAATGCAATAACAAGCATAAATGCCACATAAATGCCACTAACTATGCGAAGGCGTCAAAGGCGAGTTATAGAAATGCCATATTTCAACTCAACTAAGGCGCGGCAGTTAAATTCTTTCATATCCCTTAAAGTTGTAAATAAACAAAAACTAAATTATTTTTGAAAAAGTTTAAATAGAATGCAAGAAAAGTTCTTATCAAAGATAAAGCATGCGTCATAAAAGTTTCAACATTAAAAATGTTAAACAAAAACAGCAAAGAAACTTGATTCGGCATCCTTTAATGCATCAAATATCAAAATCAACAATTATTCAAGTGAAAACTCAACGTAATAAAAAATGCAACTAAAACAATGCGAATTTACGAGAAGCAACGTACGCAAGTTGCCAAGTAGCGAGAGAAGAGTGTGCCTGCAGGACAGGTGGTAGAGAGAGAGACAGTCAATAACGTCGAAGTAACGCATATAACGTAAGCACATTTTATTCGCACCAATACAAACGCAATTTTGCACATCAATGTTAGCGTCGTCGTCGTTGCCGTCGTCGCTGTCGTTGCCTTTTGTTTGACGCTCACGTTGCACGGCGCGTACAACTTACGGAAAATGCCAATAAATGCACAAGTTTTCATTTTACGATATTTTTTGATATTTGCTGTTGTTGTTATTCTTATTTTTTTTTGTTTTTCTTCAGTTTTTTGTTGTTTTTGTTTTGTGCAACATGATTTTTGTTATCGCCTTCTATGTCGTAACATTTTTGCACCTTTTGTGCGTAGCAAAAAAATGCATACCTCTGCCACTTTCATTGAGTTTTTCTTTCCGCATTTTCCTCGTCAGTTTCATTAAGCTCATTTCTGGTGTTTCAATTGTGCGCCAAGTGCTCATTTCATGTTCATTTTATTTGTTATTCTTTGTATTTCCTTTCTTTTTTTTTTTGTTTTATATTTTTATTGCATACATTTCGCACTTTTTGTACAATTGAAATGTCAACGACGAAACATTCTCATGAAATAAAAAAAAACTACAAAAAACCGAAAAAAAACACATAAGTTAATCCACTTAAAGATCGAAATAAGGCTAATCAATTTATTTTTTTATGATATTTCTTTTGCATTCAAGCGCGACTCATGATGCATGCATGATTCCAACATTAGACAGAATAACTAATGTTAATAGAAAAACGCTTCAATCATGTTTCTAAGATCTTTGTCTTTTTTATTAGATTAGACTTTCATAGCGGTAACATTATATTGGCCGTGACTGTAGCAAAATGTACGCTATTAAAAAAGTGCCTGCGCAGGAATATGATTTAATTTGTTCCACTTTAAAGTGTTACTTTTTACTAGATCGTTGTTAAAAAAGGAGATTTAATAAATTAAACGCAATTCTTACTCAATACAATGTCATATTTTACTTCATTGCAAATGCACTTCACATTGTACATAATGCTGACAATTGACAAACGGATTGATCTTTTGCGTTGATCTTCAATTGTTATTGACTTTTTATGACCAACAAAGTCACACCGATTTTCAACGGTTCGTACTATTTGTGTGACTTGTGGCAATATCTTTTATAAATCACAACTCGTATACACACTTAAGATACAGATACAATAACTATTAAGATATCAAGCTATGCATATTGAGGTTTATTTGTTTGCACGCTTTAATAATATTATCGAACCTTTTGTGTTTAGACAATGTTAAATTGACACTTTGAGTGCAAATTTTTGGTCACTTTAAACAAATGAAGCACAATAATCAAAAGAAGATATGTTTATCGCTTCATTTTGATATGTTTATCGTCAGAAAGTTGATGCATTGTAAAAATATACCTTTTCGTATTGTTTCTTTTTTAACAATAACAACAATTGAAGCATTAAAAGCCTTTGTCGTCTGCATAATAAAAAAAAACATACATAAATCACAATGAACTCCATTGTGCCGATAGGGGAAGTGTATGAACTATGCTAAATGGCTCAGCAATTAACCGAAGCAACAAATAACAACAACAATGCCGCGTTTTCATGTACTTTGCGTATTTGGCAGTTTTTGAAAGTGAAACCGAAAACGCAAAACTGAAATTTTTTTGATTGTTTATTTTAATTATGCGTGTCCACTAACAGAAAAAGAAAAACAAATGCACAAAATAAATACACTTAAAACATACAGCAAACAAAAAGCAACAAACTCCAAAATGCGTCGCGGCACTCAAACAAAAATAAACAGCATCGTATGAAGAACCAAAGGACTGAAACTGGAGACCGAAAACAGAAAACTGAAAATCACTAAAAACGAAACGAAACTATAACATTTTTATGACAGAAATACTTTTTCGGTTAGATGAAGGTCTGTCGTACTTGTACATATATCGGCTCGTTGGTCCGTCCGTCCGTCCGGCCGTCAGTCGCGTCTCTTTGCTGGCAATAATCGCGAAATGCAAAGACATTAAAATACGCTATAGCCCAAAAGTACTTGTGCGATTGTACGAATGTGCGTAAGCATCTTGAGTCTGTTTATAGTCCCGACGACGATGAGGATGGTGAAGACAGCGGCTGTGGCTAAGGCTGTGGCTGCGGTGTCATTGCTGCCTCAGCGGAAATTAGAAATCAGCGGAAATCACAGCAGAAACGTATTATACTTTTCCATATTTTTATTTTCATTTATTTTTTTTTTATTATTAAATATGTTTTATTATTTTACTTACACCAAAGTGCAACAAAGTAGTGGAATACACACATGAATTCCACAGAACGGAGGCATTTATGATCTGGAGATGTGTTTTCGGTCGCATGAATCGTTGCATGAAAAAGCATTCATAAAAGTTGGCCATATAATGGGACATTGCATGCGGCAAAAATATCATAAAATCTTGTAAATAATTATAAGAAAATTTGCTAAGGAGTAAAAAAAAAGTCAAATTAATGACTCGTTTTTTTTTACGAATATTTTAAAAACGATACTTTCATGGCAATAAAAAAAAAACTAAAGTTTTGGTTCCCTTATTCCAGATTTAAGTTTAACCAGTATAGCTTGTAAGATACTTTTAATGCTGTTCAAAAAAAATTATTTACGATTAAGAGATAAATAATATATGTATATATACATTAATGTATATGTATTTTAATGTAAATTTTTAATTATTTTAATTCAAACAGGGACAAATAAAAACGCCAAAAATATATGTGTGCAAGGAAATGGATAACATTTGTGTCGCCAAAACTCGCATGAGGAGCCTCAGTCCATCAGCAAAGTTCAACGCAACTATTGATGAAGAAAATAAATGTAATTTTTTTTTTTAGTTTTTATTTTTGTTAAAGTATGAGTATTTTCTAGCGTTTAAGAACTTACTGAGTGAAAACACTTGATAGTTTCAAAGCAAGACTGCAAATCATATAATACTTTTTAAGGATTCATTTCGATGTTCGGATCCATATTAATACTGGTACCAGGCTCACTTCAATTTTAATAAAAAAATGAAATTCTTCTTTTTATGGTTCCATTGACATGTTCTAAAAACTCCAACAAACCTATTGGAAGTGGCTTGTTTTTGGTTTGGTTTGCAGTCTTGTTTCAAAGTATAATTCCTAATTGAGAACTCAGAAATACGATTGTATCTAGAACGTAGTGCTTAGCAAATTGTAAAGAAACCAATAATTGATCTCAAACTTAATGCTTAATGTTTAAACGAATAAATATAATTTTTTTTCGTATTTATGTAAAGTGATAAAAAACATGTTTTTAAAATTATTGTCTTTTATTTATTTCTTTATTTTTTTTTAATTTTTCAAACATAAATTTTTTTGGTTTATCGGTGATCTCTAAAATAAAACATCAATAAAATCCAATTGACTCATTTGTGCTTTCAACTGTTCTAAGACATAATAATTGTTAGAAAAAATCATTTTTTTTAAGTTAAAAAATATATAAAAATAAAAAGGAAAAAGTAGTTATAAGCATTTCAAAATAGGACTTCATCTAGAATCCGTTTAATGGTGAAATAAATATGTTCTGGCTTGTATTACGTGAGATTTGCTTGTTTGAAATGTTTAACACACGGGCAGTTCCCTTAGCGGCATAAAAATTTTTATCGTTAATTTAGAACAAATCAATATTTTGTTTTTGAAAAAATTGGTACCATGGGTGTACCATCGGGCGCTATCACTGTAGTCAAAACAACATTATTTTCTAATATGTATAGCTTTATAGCTTTAAAATATCAGTTTGCGAGAGCCATGTGATTAAGAATTGAAGCTTAGCTTGCGTTATATGTATATAGAAAACGGATTCTAAGAGGAGGCCTGCATATAAAGCTAGAGACTTCTGAAGCAAAACTAAAGTAGCATAATCGCATATTTTAAAAATTTCAACAGACTTTATGTTATCCTTACAATTTAAATACAACAAACTTATAGTGTAGACATAGCGTACATTAACTCTTGACTATTAGCACATACATACAAACAATACATGTACTCCGTTAAGCGCTCTACAATACTAGTCTATGTATAATCTCTACCTCACATGAGCAAATAATCAATGCACAACTAAAGATCATTTTGTGGCAATGGATTGACTCAAGACTCTTAATAGAAAAATATAACTTTATAAACAAACAAAAACATATATGGCAGTTTAAGTAGCACTTCTGATAAAATCTGCTGAGATTATTCAAATAAACAAATCGAAACAAAATCAAATGATGAACATGTGAAAGATTAAACAAAAATTTTGGCTAAGAACAAGAAATCTTATAAATTTCAATGCTTTTATGCTGCTCTTAGTATAAGAATTTAAACTAAAGCAATAAAATTAATAAACAACCAAAATCCAATCTATTCACAAAGCAAATTAGTTAAAATTTATAATGTTAAATAGTTTAATAAAAATTATTACATTATCGCATAAAAAAAAAAATAATAAAATAAAATATTTAATTAAATTAATAAAGGAAAACACACTTTAACACAAAACTTCAGAAATGAAAATAAAAAAAAAACTTTCTAATTAAAAAAAATAATTCTCGTAGCTTTTTCAGTTGGAAAGCAAAAAAAATTAATAAATAAATAAATTCCAAACATAAAAATAAATATTTCAGATAACCATAGCCAATCTTAAAGCTTATTTGCATAACAAAATGAGAAATATGACTACTAAAATAACAACAATTTCAAAATACAAAATGTAAATACAAAAATGTAATTTTGTTTTATTTGTGACAATATGCTTGACTAATCACACCCATTTGCATCTGGTGACCCAACTATCCATTGACATCGCGTGGGATGAGCGTTGTGCATTTGTTGCTGTTGGCAGCGTTGTGCTTTAATCACTTCATTATTTACCTAATTAAGGGTGTGTACTTGTTATAACTTTGTGTTGAAGTTGGCACGCAATATAGAACGCAAAATAGAATGTTGTAATAAAAGTTCAATCAAAATCAAAAATAGTTTTAATTTTTTTTATTCAAAAAATAGAATATTAAAGTATAAATTTGGTACAATATCCATTCGTTCTTTTATTTTTTCACATGTTAGCGTAGAATTTGTAAAAAATAATGCAACAGATATTCTTTCATTGTATCAAGAAACTACCTTTTTAAGGGATATTGATAATTGGAATGGGTTTGGATTAAATGCTGAGAAATAAAATGAAAGCAAAATTATTTGCCAATGACTTTTTGCATCACGTCTACTTCTTAAGTATGGCCTGAGCCGCAGCTGTGATGTGACGAGCTGAGATGCCGAACATATCAACCAACACAGCCGGTGGTCCGGAACGTGGCACTGTGGGCACGTATAGGTGCTTCACAATAAAGTTTCTCTGTTCAGCTACAGCACTGAGTACTGCTTCGCCAAGACCGCCTTGTCTGTTTAAGTAAGAAAGTGAAATTGTTATATTGAAAATTTAATACTTATTATTATATTATTATAAAAACTTACTGGTAATGATCCTCAACAACGACAATGCGACCGCCACACTGTTTGCCATGATCAATAATCAGATCAGCATCCAATGGCTTAATGGTGAAAGGATCGATGACACGGGCAGTAATGCAATCCTTCTCCAACTGCTCGGCGGCTTCCAAACACTGATCAACTGTAATACCAGCGCCGATCAGCAGAACTTCATCGGAAGGCTTCTGACGCACTACCTTGCCGCGACCAATGACAAAGGCTTCGTCATTGCTGTAGAGCACGGTGGTATTGGGACGTGAAGTACGTATAAAGCAGATGCCCTTTGTGTTGGCGGCAAGTTCGACAGCGCGTTCGGTGGCAACGGCATCGGATGGATAGAAAACTGTGCTGCCGGGTATGGTGCGGAACATAGCAATATCTTCGAGACCCATCTGAGAGGGACCATCTTCACCAATACTAACACCACAGTGGGAGCCAACCAAATTCACGTTCGACTGTGAAATAGCGCCCATACGAATCTGATCGAATGCACGCGTAAAGAAGGTGGCAAATGTTGACGCGAATGCGACCGTACGACGACGACAGGAGGCACCAATGGCAACGCCAACCAAATTTTGTTCGGCAATATAACATTCAATGTAACGCTCCGGGAATGATGCACGAAGCTTGTCCGAATATGTTGAATTCTTCGTGTCACCATCAAGTGCAATAACGCGATCATTGTCAGCCGCGATTTTGGCCAAAGCCGTGCCGTAAGCCAAACGTGTAGCGACTTTGTCGCCCAACTTGTAGCTTGGAGGAGCACACAATTTGATGTTAGTGATGTTAACCTCGGGTGCCAATGCCAACTTGGTATTGCGCTTAGGTGAAAGTTTCACATCGGGATTGACAATGAGACCATTCAAGTGCTTAACGACCTCATCGGCCTTGTCGCCCAAAGGCTTGCCGTGCCAGTTGTCCAAATCTTCGATATTGGGAAAGAATTTTCCCTTGAATGTTTTAGCAATAATCGCTGTCGGCCTGCACTTGGTATTCTCTGCCTCCCAGAAAGCTTTGCACAACTCATCCACATCATGACCATCGACAACGAGCGCATTGAAACCAAAGGCCTCCAATCGATCGCGATAAACATCCATTTGATGTTGCAAAGATGTGGGTTCGGACTGACCCAGACGGTTAACATCGAAAATAACGCACAAATTGTCTAGACCATAATGTCCGGCAAAGTGCAACGACTCCCAGATGGAACCCTCAGCAGATTCGCCATCACCGACAATAACATAAGTTCTATAGTCGGCCTTATCGAAGTTCTTGCCAACGTAGGCCATGCCTGCGCCAACAGCAACACCCTGACCCAAAGAGCCGGTACCTAATTGTTTCAATAAATCGAGATTAAAATGTCTGATAAGCAAATTAAGCGTCTTTACTTACCAACATCAATAAAGTTCAGACGTGGCGTTGGGTGACCTTCAAGATCGCTATCAACCTTACGCAAGTTCTTCAACTGCTCAACTGGGAAAAGACCGGCTTCAGCCCAGGCAGCATACAAGATAGGAGCGGCATGACCTTTCGACAACACCAAACGATCGCTCGATGGATCACGTGGATGCTTAATGTTCAAACGCATCTGCTGGAAGAACAATACGGACATAATCTCGGCGATTGAAGCGCATGATGTCGGATGACTGAAAAAAAAAAAACAAATTCGAACATACAATGTTGTTATCTTTTTTATGTACCCTTCAAATACATACAAAATTTTAGAGAATGAAATCATTTACGATGCGTCACTCGTTTTTTGGAGGCTCGTCAACAAACTTAACATATATGTGTGTATGTGTGTATATAAAAATAAGCTCGCCAAAATTGAACGTTTTTGAAGGGCAGCCAAACTATGGCGAAATAAATATGTTTGTATTTACTTCAGATTTTAGTGTGCTGTGCACGTAGCATGTTCACACATTGAAATTCATTGACCGACCGTCTAAGATTGTTGTATCTACGATACACACGATCGTTTTGCCAATTAGTATTGTATGGATAAGAGTTTGTATATATATATGAATAGTACTAGTAGAGATATAAATAAATATAACAAGATCACACACCTCTTTTTTGCAAGTGCCGTACATGCGACTTGCCCGTGACAAATATGCCATGTGCACGGATACGCGTTGCTTCAAGCCAACAAGTATTGAAGTATTTCATACTTAATATAATATAATACAAACATTTTTTTTTATTAAAAAATCGAGTTTGTGCTTATCACTTGGCATTTGTTTAGAGAGGCTATCGAGTTCGTCTAGCACTATCATAAAAATGAATCAAATTTCTCAACTTTGAATAAATAAATGAGAACGTTTTCATCGGTGCAGCAATATTTAGACGAGAACATACAAACGGTCACTGGGAAGGTTATCGCACTACTTATGCTCGAAAAGCTGATAAACTGATATATTTTTTGGATCGTCGAATAAATAGCTCTCCCTTCCTTTCCATAGCTTTACAACAGATTACATATTTAATGGACAAAATAAAAAAAGTATCATAAAAAGTCATTGATTTATAATACACTAATCAATCAAATCAACCGACAGAGTAATATATAGAGTATTATAATATATGCAAATGTAGATGATTGTACATTTGTGTGCAGCCGATAGATAAGGCAAAAAAAGCCGGCAAATATGCAAATTAATGTAACATCATAAAAGGGCAAAAATAACTTAACGCCATTAAATAAACTTAATTATTATTTAGCCATCATAATTTCTAAAGTACATTTATATGTTAAAACAAAAATGATCAAATTAGACAATATTTGTCGAAAAATAGTAATTGATTGTTAAGTGCGAAGGTCGTCAAAGGTCGAGCATAAAGATAATTTGTAATTAAAACACTTTATACGAACATATTGTATATAATTGTTTATCACACACACAAATTGCTTGTTTGAACGCTTTTAAAAATTTGCAAGTAAGCAAAATGGTGCGCAAAGTGAAAACGCCGTATAAAACACGTGGCTTGGAGCAAGAAGAGGTCACCTTTGCGTTGGCTTTCGCCAGCCAAGGTGAGTGCAAGCGAGAGGCAACTAGTAGTAGTAGTGCAAGGTGCACAACTTTTAAAACAAATTTGCAAATTTTCGCAAATTCATTGAATAAGATAATGTAGTTTGGCTATAGCTATAGCTTTGTTGTTGCGGTTTCTATGAAACTTACCCCGATTTGGAGGCCTGCGTTGAGGTTATAGAATGAATGCGCAGCCGCTGGGCGACATCTTTAAGATCTTGCACAGTCTTAGATTCGGGCTTGTGGTATGACATCTCTTTGTTTTGTTTTTGTAAAACGAGGCTTTTTAATAGAATTGAATTTTTTTTATGAAAAATTAACTTCTGTAGAAGTATTGACGCCGTGACTGCTTTTACACCAACAATTTGTCCGCGACCGGCGTTTGTGCTAAACTTGACTTGACTGAGTGAGTGACGAAATCCAACTGTTGAATAAATCGAGAATATACTATACTTATTCAGTTAATCACAACTTTAATCAATACAACAATTACTCAATAGGAATAGCCAGCAAAATTTGGCCAAAGCAGCGGAAGTAAATTTGACTTTTATTTAACTTCTATTTATCAAATTTCATGCAAAATTCGTGTGTTAAATGGCGCTGGTGGGCCGCCAAGGATGGCGTGATGGGCGAGTGAGAAACGCAAGCGAGCCGAAATGGCGCAGAAGTATCGCCCTTGACGCAAAAGTGTCCAAGAAAATCGCCCATTCGACTTGCTTAGAAGCGGAGAAACGAGAAAAATCTCCTTGAAATACACCGCGACATACAACAAGTCAATATTGCACTTGCTGTGTCGTCAGTTTCATGGGAGAGTAAGCGACTCTCTCTGGTCTCGTGTCGAAAGCTTTTTATAGAGGTTGACTTAATGCTGGAAAGCTTAGAAGCGACGAAGTTGTATTGTTTTGTTTGTTTTGCAAAAAAAGCTCTTCTGATAAAGTTCGATTTTTGGCCGGTAACTGGTTAATGTTGTTGTTTATTGCTGCAAATGAAATAAAACTAGAAAAAGGAGCTATTTTCGACTATGCCGAGACTTGTATACTCTTGCAAACGTTTACCAAATATTGAAAACTCTTTTTTATTGTTTTCCCCATTTTTAACCTTTAAACATAAAACCCTGGAAGGAGTTTGCATTGAAGCAGACAGACGGACATGGCTATATCAACTAAAGAATATATAAACTTTATATAGTCGGAGATGTGTCCTTCTCTGTGTTGCAAACTTCATGACAAAGTTAATATACTCTTGCAAGAGTATAAAAATTCAAAATCAACATGTGGATTGACAGACTGAGAGTCAAAGTTTTCATGCTTTGTGCATGCACATATTCGCTTCTATCTAACTTAATGCGTGTGAGTGAGACAGGTATAGTTAACACTGGAATTTAGAATGCCGGCCGCACACGGCCCGAGCGCGAGTTTAACGAATGCATGCATGCTGATACTCAGTAGCGCATCAGATGAGGTTTTTGGGCCCTAAGTGACTAAAAATGTCAAGTCAAACTAGGTTATTTACAGTAATAACACTCAGGGTGTATATCATTTATGCCCCATCAACCGTTTTCAGCAATTAAGCAGTCTTCTATAAATTTTTGACATTCAAATATCAGAATAAGAAGTAAACTTCATTATTGAACAAATTCAAATTTTAGGACTTATGTACGTGCAAATAAGCAATTAGCTTTTGTGTATTATTGTTATTAATCGAAATTCACTGCATTAAAATTGAAGCAGACAAATATTAACATTTTTAATTTTCATAAGTATTAAACTAATATATTAGTGCACATTTTGTATTATATTTGTAAATAATTTGAATTGAGCTCAATGTTTTGTTGAACAACTTACAAAAAAAAAACAAACCGTTTTCTAATGCTACTTTTCCCCTCTAACAAAAAGGTGTTGACTATTTTACACACAAACATGATTTTGTGTTTGTTTGTGTAATTGGACACTTCGTTTAACAACCCTTCGATAGCTCAGTTGGTAGAGCGGTGGACTGTAGATAAGTTGAATTTGAATAGACATCCATAGGTCGCTGGTTCAAATCCGGCTCGAAGGATTTTTTGTTGATGAATCTTTCTTTTATTAAATTTAACATTTTCCGTGCAAAACCGTCACACAATGTTTCTTTAATATACCTTGTACACTTTTTACACTTCCACGTATAAGATGGATGGCTGTTGATGTTAGAAAAATCGTTTCCAAGTCTTGCAAAACTCCGACAAGTCAAACAGATAATTTTGTTTTAAAGAGAATTTTAAAATTCAAATACAGAATGAACTATTAAAATCAGAATTGAAGTATATCCGATAGCCTATTATTTTTGTGTTATTAATCTGGAAACATTTGTTCTAGAAATCTCTAGATTAACAAAATTTTTTGAAACATAAATATTTATTGATTGCTATTAAAATATTCACAATAAATTTAGACAAACATGTTTTAACATATGCACTATTTAAATAAGTTTTGTTTTGTCGTTTTTTTACTAATCATAAAAAAAGCATTTGAACTCATTTTAAATAAGCCTTCGATAGCTCAGTTGGTAGAGCGGTGGACTGTAGATGAACAATCATTAGATATCCATAGGTCGCTGGTTCAAATCCGGCTCGAAGGATCACAAGAACTTGTGAGAGTTCACAGGTGTGAACTCGTTTTTTGTATACGTTTTGTTGTTAAATATAAAACATTTTTTTTAATTATTATGAACTTATTAAACGATAATTGTTTAAAATATAAAGTTACAATAGACTGCGAAATGATACATAATTAGATTCTAGAACGAATTTTATAAGTTCAAATTAATCAGTAATTTCAGCAAAATATGAACAAAATCTTTGGTATCATTACTAATTAGTTGATGATACGATTTTATACACAATTTTATATAAATTAAATTCGTTACAGTTTCTAATAATACTGTATTGTTCTTCGTTGTAGTTATAATTTCAAGTATTTAACAATTTTCGCACAAAAAATTTGAAATTATATGTATCATAACCGTAATACGATAAAACATTTCAGACCAAAGAGTATTAACTCATTTGTAATAAATTAGTTACTAATAATAATAAAAAAGAAAATAAATGTATTAAATTTGACAAAAACGTTTACAAAAATGTATTCACACCTAAAACCTTTTCAAGTGCTTGTGATCCTTCGAGCCGGATTTGAACCAGCGACCTATGGATATCTAATGATTGTTCATCTACAGTCCACCGCTCTACCAACTGAGCTATCGAAGGGTTGTTCGACCCAGTCTCCAATGTCAATTAAATATTCATTCACAACTAGATTGTACATTTTGCAATTGTGTTCATTCACAATGTTGCTCACATTGCCAGTGATGCCGGATTTTCAGTAAAAACAAATATATGTTTCTAATGGGTTTGTAATAAAGATCGTTGAATTAAAAATAAGAAAAGTGAAAAAGCATACAAACATTTTTTAGACAGTAAACTAAATTAAGGTATGAATTAAAATAAAAAGAAACAAAAAGAATATTCAAATATTTACATATCACATAAAAGACAGATAAGAACAAAAAAAATCATTTTATGGATATATTTTCAGCGTGTTTAAGTTTATTTGCACATTTTGAAATCAGTTACAGAAATTTATTGTTGTTTTCAACATTGTTTAATATAAATAAATTAGTTATAGGACTCTAAATTATACAAAAAACCCTTAAAGTATTTGTTTGATTTTGAATAGTTAAGCAAAACGTTAACCATTGATAAAAATACAGTTGAACTTTTAAAGAAAGAAATTCTTCAAAATATTTTACTATATTTGCGCCGATGAATACAACAAAGTTTTGTATTTTCATACTAATATTTTTTTACTTGCATATTATTTAACTTAGAGATTTACTAATTGTCTTTATATATAAAAATATGCTTTGCCATCTCTTTTTATGAATTTATTTTGTGCAAATTTTTGAAGTTTTAGGTAAAGGCAACATTATTGTTATTCATGTCTTTTTTGGTTGCCGACGTGCGCATTTTTCATTCACATTTTGTTTCATTTTTGTTTAGTGCATTCACAGGTTTTTTAGCGACATTCATACATATTTTTTGCCTCTTTTACTTTTATGTATTATAAAAAATGTAGTAAAATAATTAACGAAAGCATGTACTTGTTATTTTAGTAAACAAGCTTACAAAAATAAATTATCTTATGCTAAAATATACTTCGTTGACAACAAATAATTTTCATTAACAAAAATAATAATTATGATAATAACTAATTGTTTAAATAATACAAAATGTGTAACAAATGCTATATAATGATTATATGACTGCAAAATAAATATCACTGCACTTTACAAAAGCACCTAAAATGACTATGATTGCAATAAAAAATATGAAAAAAAGAAAAAATAAAATGCCTGCGCAGTACTTAAGAATATTTAAATATATATGTTTAAGGCAGGATTAAAAAAGCTGCAAACTCATCAGTGAATATTAAAGAAAACCAACTTAGACTTGGCTAAGCAACTTGAACATTTTGCTACTCCCTTTTGGTCAATGAATGCGTGTCAAATTACATTATGTAACATTTAACAAGCAACATGCAAACATCTTACTTTAACAAATGAAATAATAATAAAAATAAAAAACACTTCGTTGCATAGCAAATAAGCATTCAGCTCGTAGGCTTAGTCTAACGCAATGCCTTGTATCCATGCGCTCAAATCACTGCCATCAGATTCCATAATGATTTCATCGGGTTCGTCATTAGCAAGTAAGTACTGTGCCGCAGTACGACCGCTTAGGTAGGCACCGTGAACAGTTGAGTAGAAATTGGAATGCGTATGCTCGCCAGCAAAGAGTATGGAAGGCTAAAAATATTTGTGCGTTTTAACAATTGCTATCACTATTCAAATTCATTACTTACCTTCGTGGCCTGCGGTGACGTGTAGAGCGGTTGAGCCAAATTCTCAATATCTTCTTGTGTTGCGCCAATAGGTATTGATGTGTATGAACCCGACGTAAACGACTGTGTTCGCCAACTTGTGCTGCAGTTAGAAAATAAACGATTAATATTAAATCTTATTTAGTCTTTGTGTTCTTGTCTCTCACTCACCACACACAACGTTTGGGCTTCGGCACATATGGATCTTGCAAAAAATTACGCAGTATTTCCGTGCATTTCTCTGCGACAGCTTCATGAGACAATGTCTCCATATATTCCGCCTCACGACCAGATACCCAGCCTAACAAGAGTGTATCGGTAATTTTAGCAAATGAGTAAATTTTCTTAAACCAATTTTTGCTTAGATATTCGTCACTAGCACGTTGCTCATCAGTTGCGTGCAACTCATATTTGTCGTCGTCCCAGAGTAACATTACTTCGGATATTGCTGCACTAAGAAAAGGTCGCTCATATTCCAAAAATATTTTATCAACAGTGCCAAACATGAGATTCTCAATTGATTCTTGTTTGTAGTGCGGCAGTTCGGGATCAAAGAGCGTCTTATGCGTCTGCTTCAGCACACCAAGCGGTATTGTGCATATCACATGTGACGCATGTATAACACGTCCGTCTTCGCAATCGACACGTACGGGATTATCGGGGAAATCACAATTACTGCTATTGCTGGCATTTGATTCGACTGAAAGGCCACGCAATTCGTTGCCGGTACCGCTTGCACTTGTGCTACCTGCAGTCGGCACCTCCGTCACCGTCTTTTCCGAGTCGTCAGAATCCTCATCCTCTGAATTCTCATCGACAGTCTCTAAGCCGGTTAGTGTCTTTTTTCGTTTCCAATGAATTTTCTTCACCGGACATCTGGTTATAATCGCTCCTTTAGATATTTGCGCACTCATCGGGTGCAAAATTGAACTATAACCCGCCGGTAGCACAATATTGCCACCTTGTAACTCGGTGTAGCTGCCTACAAAATATTCGTTTCGTTATATCTCTTTATAATAATTACAAAATAAAGATCATACCTAATTCCAATAAGTCAACCTCGTTCATATTATGACAGCCAGTAATGCACGTTTCACGCTTAAGCAGACAATTGAAGATCAATTGTTTCAAGCGCTTCTCTTTAGGGTCCTGTACAGTACTGAGATAAATCTCAATTTCATAATTAATATGCTCGCCGACACTATGTATATCAGGCGGCGGACTGTACTGACACAAGAAATATTCATCGCAACGTCTCAAAAAGCACACATATGCCTCATAGATCTCCTGCAGGATGCTGAAAGGAACTTGGTGACCATCCTCGGTAGTTGCTACCACTTTGTGCGGTTTTGGTACGTTTACAACGCTGACTAGTCCATGTTGTACGGCGATTTCGAATATTGGATTGCCAAGTACGCCGTGTATCCAATTCGCGCCAAGTTCAACCTAAAAACAGTTTTTAATTATTCCATACTCAATAAAAATATTCTAAGAAAGTAATTAGTTTCTAATTATAAACTAATTAATACCAAATTAGACTCATTTTATCTTTATTCACACCTTTATAATTTAAAGCAATTCGTAATTGGATTGAAAACTGACAAAACATAGATAAAATATTATTGGGTCAAAGTGATAATACAATGCAAGAGATAACAGCATATGAAATTCACAATTCTAAAAGTGTAAACGCCTCTAAAAGCTGTTCAATAGTAAGAAGTTTATTTTGAATTGGATTGTGGATGTACGTATGCAGGCAGATAACACAGAATCCCACAGGTAAATGACTTGAACATCAGACAAGGCCGAAGCTAATCATTTAATGACTAATTAAGAATATCATAAGACATCATATGTTTCATTGAACTTTTTTTAATCTTATCAATTTTGGTATATTCATTGTGACAAATCTAATTTTGGCAGCACGTGGAAATTTTGATTAGAACTGCGAACATTTGCTGTTCTGCATCAAGAATTTTATTAGCACTTCCGTAAATAAAATGCAAAAGTTCTTTAGAAATTGCACTACAAGCAACCTCGAGCAAGGACACACACGAATATGTAGGTATGTATGTATGTGTTTACACAAGTAGCAACGGCAATGCAAAATAATTAATTTCTCGGGCGCCCGCCCACTCTCACTGAGGCAAAAAGTTTGCAGCCCAAATAGACATCGGGCAATGGACGACGTCATCCTACTTTTTAATGGTATTATATTCAAGGCAAAGAGCTGCATAAATAACAGCAAGGAAGTGCAGTCGACTGAAGTGAATATCCCAAAATATATATGGGAAAACGTTGGACTTAACGCAGTGTATGGAAAAATCTATAAACTGATTACGATGATTCGTCTTTAAAATGTGTTGCTTAGCTTCGTCAACAACACATTTGTTGAGCGTTTCATCAGTTTACAAATCCTCATACACATAAGTAGTGGAGGCTTATATAATGCGTGATTATTGCAATACCTTTTGATTATTGCCTAAAGGTATAGAAACAATGCGGCCTCCAATCCGACCGCGCGCTTCAACTATGCAAAAGTCGTCGCAGCCGTTCTGAAGTAAATGATTCGCAGCCGATAGTCCGGCCATGCCAGCGCCAATGATTAAAACCTTGATTTTCTGTGGGCCACCACCACTGCTGCCGTCGACGCTGCTGCTGGGCAGCGCTTCTGTGGGCGATGGTGCTGGCGTAATCGGTTCTGTGTCGCCCATTTTTTTCACACGTTCGTTTGAAGCAATCTTTTGCACTTTGTTGCACTGCACGCATTCAATTATTTTTTATCAGCAAACATATATTTTTATTTATTTATTTATCTTCTTTTACTCTTCGCGACGCCTTCACACATATTTTCTTCACTATTTATTTTTCTCTATAGGTTTATCTCATGTGATTTTACTATAGTCACAAACATAGAGCACTTTATAAGTAATGGAAAGATACATTTTGAATATTAAATGTTGCAATGTCTTAAGCTGCACCAGCTTGCCACGCACATGCGTCAACATATTCTAGAAAAGTATGGAGCATTCAATTTCTTGAAACACAAGTGAGCCAAAAGCGGCGTCTTTGACGCAAAAGTGTCCACGCAGCGGTGAAGGGAAGAGAGGACAAAAATGACCCCCCCAGGTAGAAAACTACCTAGGATTGGAGGAACGGGAAAATCGCCCAGGGCACGCAGCGTGACATGCGACAAGTCAATTTTGCTCAAGGGTGTCATTCCGTGTCAGCGCGTCATGACACATTCCTCTCTGAGAGACTGTGAAATGTCAAAACTGTTTGCTCTCTACGCCCCCAAAACAGCTGTGCGTGCATCGTTCTCAATCGCCGGCAAAATTGTGACTTATGTTAATGTTAACTCAGCTCGCTGTTAGCAACAGATTAGACAAGGACGTCGTGGCAGAGTAAAACAAAATATGTCGAAATGGTGGGTATTTTTTTGGCGCTAACAGGACGCCAGCAGCAGGTTAACCAGCGAATAAGCAAAATATGTAAACAGCTGACGTAACTTTTTTCTCAGCGACTCCAGGGCTGCACGAAAAGGTACTGTCCGACAACTATTTTCTACTACTTTATACATTTTCAAATAATTGAAAAATTAAAATATTGAATTTAACTGTGTGTTCGTGAGTTTGATATGAACTAGAATCTAGTCGTGAACTAAATGTGATTTCACAGTCCCTACAAGCCACAGTTTAGCGAGCTGCTCAATCACGTTGTGTCACTGTGATTTGCGAATCATTGTGAAAATATCACAGGCCTTGAAAATTGCTCATCACTAATTTATTGTTTACCGGAGGAAGATTGTTTAAAAAGTACTCAAAAGTTGTCCAATGGATTGGTATATCGGTAACGAATGGCGATTAAAGCAAAAAGGACTGTACAAGAAGGTCATCAGACTGGAATTTCAAAGTGTCGACAAGCCACAACCAAAAAGTCAGGTGGCCATTAGAGTGTACAATGTGTCCCAGCTTAAGGACCGGCCCAGTGTATATTTGGCCTCAGAGCTGCAGGGTCAGTTGCAATCACTGCAAATGGGCACAGCAGTGACGGCTGTTGATTGTTATATTGAATTGCTAGTGCAGGAAATGATTGTCGGTGAGACGGCGGAGTGTCAAATTGAGACCAGCAGCGGCGAGCCCATCATTTTTGAAATAACATTGGAACAAATTGTCAGTGGCACCGAAATACATAAGCTAACAGTTAGCGAAATGTATGACTTAGCATTACTTTACAAAGCAAATGGTGTCGCCATGTTTAAACAGTATCCAAAATTCGCGCATGACTACTTTGCTCGCGCCGCCAAGTGCCTGATCTCGTACAAGCCTTTTGACAGTCTGAAAAAAGAAGACGATGGCGTGGACGCCAGCGATATGGATGCACTTCTAGTGCAGCTGCAGACCAATTTAGCTGCATGCTTACTTAATGAAGGTCGTTACGAAGATGTTATTTATCACACGACATTTGTGGACACCATGATCGAACCAAGCGAGAAAAGTGTCTATCGACGGGCCTTGGCTTTCTATCATTTAAAAGAGTTTGAGAAGGCACAGTTGACACTCGCACTTGTGCCCAATTACGAAGAAAAACGCGAGTTTGCTAAGTTGCGTGACAATATTGCGTCGGAATCAAAGGACAGCGAAGCGAACTATAAACAAATCGTGCAACGTATGTTCAGTTGAGCAAAGCATCATCCAATTCATTAGACTTACAATCATACTTATAGTGCGTTAAATAAAAAGACAAAACACATTTTAAAATAAATCCTAATTATTTCTTTATATCCTTCTTTGCTTTCTTGTTTTTATACTTCATCCCCGATGGCAGTTTCGGACGTTTGCGTGTGCGTCGCTCTTCATGCTTAAAGAGTTCTGAAATTATATAAAGAAAGTCAGCCCAGTGTGCACAATATGGTGTTAAATAAACACACCTTCATCGGGTTCTTCACCGACTTCTTCTTTGTAGTAGAGCGCATCATCATCTGGCTCTTCGTTAGCAACACCCTCTGTATCATTATTTTTTCGCTCCAGGTATTCTTTTTGTTTTTGTTCCTTCAGTTTACGTGCACGGTTTTCAGCCTGTTGCTTTTTGCGTTGCTCCTTCAGTTTCTTCTTCTTTTCGACCAATTTACGCATCTGTTCCTTTTCTTCTTCTGTTTTCACAATATGATCATGATAAAGCACTTCGCCAGCCAGTAAACCTTCTTCGATTTTCATTAGTTGCATCGTTAGCCGTGGCCCAATCTCGTGAAGCTTTATAGACGATTTATTGTTCTCCATATTTCCTTTACGTTTTAATGTCTGAGGCAGTACAACATGGGAGTTTTCATCATCTTCTGCTTCGGATTCCGAGACATTGCCATCACTGTGGAAACAATGCTATTAATCTAGTTTACCTTTGATTTTTGCTACACTCACTTCATAATGAAATCCGAGATATCTTCGCATTTAGCCAGATTTGGAATTTTGCCCATTACAATTTTCTTGACGCCACGAGACAGACCAACCGGCACCACTTGTATCGAATAGTGTCTCATTTCAACTAGTTTGGTTTCTGGATTATATGAAAAAAGCACACAACGCCTTATCGTTGCAATATTCACTTGAGCTAAGTTAATTGCAGGATACATGTTTTGAAACGTGCTTGCCATAAGTTTCAAGTGTTTGCCATCGCCTGTGAAATTATTCATGACCACGAGCGGTGAGTGCTTGAAGATATCGTCGTCAATAAATTGCCGCTTGTTGGCCGATATGACATCTCGAGCCAGTGTAAATTGGTGTATCTATAATTGTTGAATATGAAAACACGGTTGTGCGCATTTTTCTCAGTGGAAAGCTCACCTTAAACGTAAGCGAAGGGCCACGAGGCATACGTAAGACCTTAAACGATAATTGTGTTGCAGCCTTGTTGAAGATGCACATGTGCGAGACGTGGAAGAAACTGCTCATGCTCACAAAATCCTTAATACGATTCATTTTAGATTCACGCAGGCTTGACGCTGTAAACGGTTCCATGATGCGACGGAAATCGATGGTCAAATCCGTAATATATGGACAAGTTAGACCACGATGTATGATAAATGAATGCGGTGCTTCAACCACTTCTGTCGCCTCAGATGATTTGAAAGCTGCAGTGCGCGTTTTCGGATGAGTCTTCTTGCGTTTGCCCATGTTTTTAACTTAATTATTCAGTTTTCTTGTCTTTTATGGTTTTATTTACAAAATTCACCGACCGCGTGTTGCTGGTGGTCGCAAAAAACAACAATCAGAGTTGTCATTATTTCTTAAAAAGTGTCTATAAAACGGCAGTAATTTGCAAAAATGTACTAAACTGTTTGGTGACCGTTACTTTACAAATATTTGAATTCAGTGAATAATGCATTCATGGAAAGAAAAGCACATAATTGTTTTTATTTTATTAATGTTTATTTTAATCACACTTAACATATAGCAAACACAAAATGTTTCCTAATGTGCTTGTTTTATTTTAATTAATTCATATATTTATTTATTTTTTATTACTTGATGTTGCATCAAATTTGATTTTTTTTTAAATTTGTCATTGAAAAACTAAAACAATTTGAAATGTATTCTTCTTAGCGTGTGCACTATAAAAACCAAAATCAGTAAATTAATGAAACTTCAAATTAATGAATAAATTAATTTTACTGCAAAAAAATATGGGCAAAATATTTTAACTTTAGAGTTGTATAAAATAGATGTTTATTTATAATTATGTAAAAATTCAAATAATTATTCCAATTTCTTTTAATTTTTATTTTGCTTTTTATAAATATAGTTTTCATAAAACTAGCGAAAACGTTTGAAAGAGGAATTTGTATAAACTAATTCTTGAAATGGTAGAGCAAAGAGGACGAGCAGCGGCACAATGTGAGAAAAAGAAATAGTGTGCACAAAGGGGCATAACAGTAAAAGAAAAAGTGTGCTTAATTAGTCGTTGTGGCGGCCAAAAGTGAAAACTACTATGCATTCTTTAGTATTAAAGAACGTTTTGCAAAAACGATAAAAAAAAAGTTTCCATGAAGTTTTTCTTAAAATAAAAATAATTACTTTCTTCATTTGCAAAAATTAATATAAAAAATTAATTTTTAAAATTGTTGTAGTACAAAGCATCTCATCCAAATGTTTTTAACTATATTATCATATTTTGTTTTTTTTTTTTGTTTTAATTTCTTTCCTTTTTTTTGTATTTTATGCATAAATGACATTTTTGCTGTTGTAGTTGTTGGTGTTTTTTGTTTTGTTTTTTTTTTTTAATAACATTGCATGTTTTTGCTGTTGTAATTTATGCTATTGCAGCTGATTTTCGGGCTGCTTTTGCGGCTGCTGTTGTTGCTTTAATGTTTGTGGTTGTTGCGGGGGTTTGATGCGGTCACTGACAACACTTACGCACATCAGATGGAACAGTCGGCTTGACATCAACGGGCTCAAGATTCGGACGAATTACATCACCCTCAGGTGGATCTCTTATTTGTTTCTGCGATACAATGCGGTAAATCTCTGCAAGCAATAAAATAAATTATAATGAAATAATTGTTATGCTTTTCGTAGTAGTATATTTTACCTGTGAGTATGTTTTGGAATGCAGTTTCAACGTTCGTCGAATCCAATGCGGATGTTTCTATGAAACTTAAACCATTACGCTCAGCAAATAGTTTCGCTTCATCTGTGGGCACAGAACGCAAATGCCGCAAATCAGATTTATTGCCCACCAGCATTATAACAATATTCTGATCGGCATGATCGCGCAACTCTCGCAGCCACCGTTCAACATTCTCGTAGGTCAAATGCTTGGCAATGTCATAGACGAGCAATGCTCCAACAGCGCCACGGTAATACGCTGATGTAATCGCGCGATAACGCTCCTGTCCGGCCGTGTCCCAGATCTGCGCCTTAATTGTTTTGCCATCGACCTGTTTAACAAAGGAAAAAACAAACAATTATAATAAAGAATTGTTTTACTTATTTTTAGATTTATCTAATCTCATAGTAAAGAAACATTAACTATACTGTCGTGTTGGCAGTTGGTGGTCTTTGACCGATATTGTTGCTGTCGTGCGGATACGTGTTACCATGACCTCTCTTAGGCTAATTGAAAACAGCTGACAACAATATACATATCGTTTGTATATAAAGGAAAGCTGGTTAAGTGTGCAGCATGATAGCCTTAGTTGCGTTGCTGTGTGTGTGTGTTTTTCACACTGTTTGCTGCAATTGCCATTTTGAAAATCGATAAATAATAAAAACACGCAAAATCGCTCCTTTGACCCTCAGCTCAGCTCAGCGCCAAGCACGACGATGCCAGCAGCATTGACGGCGCATAAACTTTCTTTATAAGCTTATCCGGCCATACCACACAACTACCCACAATTTTCGTTTTATATATTTCTATATAGACAGACACACACATATATAAATTTATTTACCTCTATGCTGCGCGTTGCAAACTCAACGCCAATCGTCGACTTGGATTCCAAATTGAATTCATTGCGCGTAAAACGTGAAAGTAAATTACTTTTGCCGACGCCAGAGTCGCCTATTAGCACAACTGTAATAGGATTAAACAAGTGCCAGGATTAGTAAAGAAATGCAAAATAAAATCATTATTATTATTATTTGTGTTGCGTTGCGTTGCATTAATATGTGCATAGTTTTTTGATCACAATCTTTGTTCTTGCTGCGGTTACATAATGGTCGACGTTGTTGCGGCAGCGTCAATGTTAAGGATAAAATTCAAGGTCACTTTGTGTAAAAATAAATTCCGATAAATGTATTTTTAGTTACTTTTGCATGCTTTTCAGTAAATCTACAACATATTAATAAATGCTGACTTACAAGTTATACAAATGTACATATTGGCCGAAACAATCGAAGCTTTTTTCTTTTAAAATGATAACCCCTTTTATCGTTAGTAATTTCATTTTCATTCTTTTCAATGACTTTTTTACTTTACGCTCGTTTTTGATTATTAAATATGCTATATTAATGATCGTTTTGCCTTAAAAGTGGAACACCTCAAATCCAGTGCCGATAAGACTTCAATGTATTACAAACAACAACTCTTTACCGCCAATGTTAACTGAATTAGAAAAGCAACCATGCATAGTCATTTGTGGATGAATCACATGGAAACAGTATGAATATTGAAGCTTTTTAAGTATTTAAACTTGTATGATGACAGAGAGTTGAGATATCATGCGTTAGAACAATTATGCATTTATTTAGGTACTCTATAGAGTATATGAATTTAGGGAACATACCCAAATTACGTCACCGATTTAGGGAGAAAGGGGTTCTATAAAATACTGCGCTTAGGCAAATTTGGTATCTTTTTGGGGGAGGGAGGGTAAAAAAAAGTGCCAAAATTGGGTTTCGTAGTTTGAGTATATTTCCTTACTTGTAGCCTTTGATTTAAATTGCTGGAATTGAAGTTTGATCGCATAATACTCACGAAACAACTATTCGGTCGATGGTGAACGTGAGTCATGCGTGAGTTATCGCTTCTATATTATTGAGTTGATAATGAAACATTCGAGCGTAGGAAACACAGTAACTAAGCACAAAGTAAATTGTATGTTTGGCAAAAACGACATACATAGTTTGCATGCGCGCCCAGATAAATATAAACTTTAAAAAGTAAATATAAATTTTACATATATATACATTAAAGCCACAAAGGCAACAAAAAAAACTTCCACAAAAAAACACTTGAAATTATAGAGGCGGAAGAATGACGATGAAAGAAATCAACGACTTCGTGACCCCAAATGAAAGAAGAGAGTTACGCGAGTGCAACGTGAGCGAGATAATGTTTATGCAGTAAGGGGGTGGTGAGATGCATGTGTGGAGGTCAACAAGAAACATCATCAATCAACAACAACTGCTAATAAAAAAACTTATTTAAGGCGTAAAAATTGCTTTATTGTGTTTTCGTAAGCACAAAGAGATCGTGCGAGAGAGAGAGATAACGAAAGCGAATACATAAGAGGAGTAAAAGAGACGTTACGCTTAAAGTGCGATAAATTCAATTTCGAATGCAATGCAAATGTGTGCATGGCACATATATATATTAAATGGGAACAAACGATTTACAACAAACATCATATCAAACACGATTGTAGTAAACATCGAAAATAATTTGAAATTGAATGAACTGTTTAAGAGCGCCAAACTTGAATGGACAGAAAGACAGACGGTTTTAGTGTCGTATGCAAAACATACAAGTAAAGCGCAAAACATTTAAGTTGGCCTCAAATAACAAAATAAAAAAAAAGAACCTATGTGGGTTGAGAACAACGTAAAAAATAACAACAATACGAATCATGAGAGCAAGAGAGAGAATGCGTGAGCAAACAACGCATGGTGTATGCAAAGCATAAAGAAATTGTGAAAATTCAATACAAAGTCAACATGCTCAAATTAACGCGAACTTTTTTTTTTGTTAGCTCAACACGAATCTAATCAGGTGAAGTTATTGAAGTGGGAGAGCGGTGTGTCCGTGTCCGATGGACAGTGTGTGGGAGATAAGATGCAAGCCTAAGCGTGTATAAAAGAATAAAAAAAAAATGAAGGGGCGGTAGAAATCAGCTGCGGCGCTGATAAATGATGTCGACTGTGTAGGCAGCGGGACGGCTTGGGGGAGAGCATATAATAGAAGGCAAAGAAGTTAACGTAAAACAAAACTATTATGATTTTATGCAACGTGTCACGCTGCTGATGATTGACAAAATGAATGTGCTACTTGATTGACGGTTGACTTTAAAATTTTGGTGTGGTGCAGGGCGTTGCTGTGTATAGGAACTGTCGCTGTTTAGTTTTCCTTTTATTTAGTTTTTTTAATTAGTACCAATTAGACGACTGCGTCATCGTGGAGAGAGAGCGCAACAAACGGTTAATTTTTTGCATTCCACCGAGTTGAAAGAAATTAAAAAACGACGTACAAGCACAAAAACACACACACACACACATAAAATCACGATGATGACAAATGATAATAATTACCTTTGAACAAATAATCATATTCATCTTCCCTTGCGCCCATTTCACAATGTGTTGCAGTTACTGTTGTTGTTGTTTATTATGTTTTTTTTTATGTATTAAATTTATCCTTCCACTTGTTATTTCAGTTTTTCTACGAATTTCTTTCTTCTTTGGAACTTTCTGCTGCAAGAAATATACACGTACAAAAGCGCACACACACGCACACGCACAAAGAGAGTAGTAGTAGAGTAGCAGCAGCAGCAGCGCGATATGTACGAAAAGAAAGAAAAAATATTAAAAATTAGAGAAAAAATTGACGGGCGGTAACTTTTTTTTTCGTTGTTATATTCTTTCTTGTGATCACTATTGTGTACTTTGTAGCTCTTTTTTGCGTTGCGTAGTTTTCATACACACACTACACACACATTTAATGCTGTTTTCTACACTTCTTAATGTATTTCTTATTAATAAACTCCACTTGTTTAGGTTAATTAATTAATTTGTTAATTACGTTTCAGAAACAATTGATTTCCACGCTAAGAAGTTTTTGCAAATTTTCAATAAAATCAGAAGAGCACTAGCCGAGCCAAACGAGCCGATGAGTAACTGTTTCGCTTAGTGAAAGACGCATTTGTGTTCAAAAGGCGCAGTTGCGTCTGAAAAAAGAAGGAAGAAGAAGAACAGAGGCATTGACAAATGGTGACAAGTGTTGGCTGCGCCAATGTTTGCTTGACATTCATACATCATGTGCCATTTCAACATTCATGTTTCATTTGTCCAAAATCTAGTCAAGAGAAACCAAATTATGTGTCTTATGAAGAAGAAGCAAATACAAACGGTGAGTCCACATATAGTTGGTTGAAACATGTATGTCATAAGTTATTTCAATATTCATTTATCGAAATTTGCCTCAAGTAACCAAATAACGGGTCTTTGATGAAGAAGAAGCACTAAAATGTCTTAAAATATTGGCTAACCTAATGTTACGTTGCAATCACAATGGAGATAAGCTTTTTTATTTTTCAGGGGCAGCTTAAATAAGAGAGCAACTTCGAAAAGGGCTAATGATGCAAAAAAAAATAAAATGTTCTATTCGAACACCTACGTAAATTAATTTGTGACATGAGTATGGACAAAGACAAAATAACAAAAAAATCCGACCAAATTCGAATACTGCGTTGCTTACATTCTCTTATTGCGACTCAGGTCAAAAGCTCGGTGCCTTGAATCGATCGCATTTTTGAGTGCTAACTGCATCTATGTTCGCTTCCAATCACACGCAACATCCATCCAAACGGCCCATATAAGCATTTAAAATGAACTTATCGTCCGTTAGGACGACGAAACGCAGCATGGCATTAAATGCTCGCTAAACGCAGCAGCGTGTAGTCGATTTTATTTATTTAAATTTCAAATTAATGAAAACACATTAATTTGGAAGATTCACCTACTTAAAATTTAATTCTAAGCCAGAGAAGTCCGTAAAAAGACATCAACCGAAAAAATAAGACATCTTTTATTAGGAAAGTAACCTCTATATTTTCCGTTCGTTGTAACCGCCATGTCTTCACATGTCATGATTTCATTTGGCAACAGGTTTGCAGCTTCAGAGCATTTGAACAAATTAAAAACTATTTAAGCGTCTTTTGACTTGTCTATGTTTAAGATATTTCGACCAATTTGTCATAATTCTATCTTTACTACCTTAGCCATTTTCCACAACAATTTAATTTTTATTGTTATTATTATATTTAAAAAAAATTCTAACGAAACGCGACTAAATTTCAAGTGATGAGACTCAAGCGATAATTAAAAAATTCTCTAAGTTTGGGCTACACTCCTCAAAAATAGTAACATTTCGCATCCCTAGTGTCAATAGCTCAGCTGTTGCGTACCGTATGTTTAGAGATCTGCATTCTTCCATATTATAAACAATTCGCGGTTGTGATACTTTTTTCTTATCCGTTAAGCGTGCGCGGGTCATACGTACTCGTACAGTTGTCTAGTAAACGCGCCAACATTATATGAAACTGTCAATTTACCAAAAAAAGTCTGACCGGTTGACGATTCTACTCCGGAAATACCATATATATATATGATCTTACATATGTACATACATACATAGAAGACTGCTAAATTTAAATGTAGTGTGTGGCTGTTTTGACAGTTTATTCTTAGAAATTGTGTCTGTGGTGCGTGTAATTTTAAGGATTGCAAGGAATTTTACTTATTGAGAAAAAGTTACAAATTTAAAATAATATGTTAAATGAGCGAAAATCGTGTGGGAACTGGGTGCTTGATCGACGTTTGGGCACTGGTGGCTTCGGCGAAGTACACCTTTGGCGCAACCAACTGACCAAACAGGAAATTGGTAATATAAACATAAGTTCATATTCATAAATACTTTATTAATTAATTGTTCAATTATTATTTGACAACGGATATATAACAATAACAGTTTTCTATGAACAGTTTACAAAGTTTTTAATTTAAGTGCAAATTTTACAAGGGAAAACCAAGTCGTAATTTTTAAGAATTATTGTTGAAATTCTTGGAATCAGTTATCGGCAAATGTGCAAGCAAACAAACACGAACAAGCGAACACATACAAACTTTATTGGCGAAAAATTATCAATGCGGCCCAGCATACACATACAACAACAACTACAAGCTGCTCGTTAAGTGATGGACAAGTATATGTATATTTGTTTTAAGTGAGATTAAAAAAGTATCAAAGCACTTTATATACATATATTAATTTATGAACAATGAATCATTGGTAACAGTATATTAAACATGATGATTAGTGGCAACTAAAAGTTTGTTGTAAAGTTCGTTACAATGTTGTTTTCTAAATACAACAACAATGTAACTTAAATGAATTAACAATTCTTTGTTTGATTTCAATAATGATAAGCGTATTTGTATTAAGTACTTACGAACAGTTTTCTAGAGAACGTTTGTTATTTGTTATGTCAGTGAATGTTTGTAAAAAAGCGAACCAATGTTGTGTATTTATATTTTTTGTAAACAATAAATATTGTTCGAGTTGTATGGTATGGAATTTCATTCAGTCTTTTATTTGTATTTATCGCTGACACCATTGAATTAATGTTTATAAATCTTCTTTTTGTAGCAACAAAACGTCTTAAAGAAGATCCGAATTTGAGTTGTGATGAACGCAAAAAAATAAAAGATCGCTGGACGCAGGAAGTTGACTGCATGATTAAACTCAAGACTCCCTACATTGTGCAGGGCATAAATCTAGCCGACGAGGAAAATCGTAGCTTTTTGGCGTATCTTAATGAAAATCATGCCTGGCAACCGTTGCCGGTCATTGTAATGGAGTATTGTGACGGCGGCGATGTACGCGATCAACTGCAACGCCCTGAGAACGTTAATGGTCTGCCTGAAATGCAGGTACGTGATATATTGTCTGCATTACGTCATGCTATCGAATTTTTGCACAACACATGCAATGTTGTGCACCGCGATCTGAAGCCGGACAATATTGTCATAACGAAGGCGCCAAACGAACGTTACATTTACAAGTTGACCGACTTCGGGTTTGCACGACCGGCGCCCGAGCAAACGGCCAAACAGAGCGTTGTTGGTACGCGTCATTATTTCGCGCCCGAAATTATTGATACGGCACGTTATAAGAAGAACGTTGACTATTGGTCGCTTGGCGTTATTGCTTTCGAGCTTTGCTGCGGACAATTGCCTTTCATATCACATCGATCATTGTATGATATTATTATCAATATGCGCAAAAAGCCTTATGATTGCATCTCAATCGTAGAGAATATAAAGGAGCCCAATCAGTTCTTGTTCAAAAAACAATTGCCACCAGAACAGAATCTAAGCCAAATATTTGTTGATAAAATTAATAAATGGCTGCCATTGCCATTGGATATCGATACGAAGCGACGTGGCTATCGTACAACAGCTAATGGCATACAAGATATAAGTACAACGCCGGCCATATACACGGAATTAGATGCGTTGGTGGCGACGAAAATCGTGAAAGCCTATTACCTGAATGAGTACAAATTTCTTGATTTTGAAGTTGATGAGCATATGACGTTGAAGAATTTCGGTGAAGAAATTTCGCGCGTTACGGGCATGAAGGATGAACAAATTCTCATCGTTTTGCCGACAGGACATCCGCATAAAGAAATCAATAATCGCACGCGACCGATTGATTTATATGTGAGTGTCTGGCATAATCCAGCCATGATTTATATAATTAATGTTCAGTGCGACTACAATGCGATGGATCCAGACGGTTCAGAGACCATTCGTCATTGCTATAAAATGGAATCAAAACAATTGGAGGATTGGCAATTGGAACAATTCATTTTGCATGTACATTTTTTGCTCAGCAACGAACAATTACATCTGTCAACGTACCTGAATGGACTCAAAGAGTATGCACTAACGGTGGAGGATTTCTTAATTAAACTTAAAGAAAACATAGAGCCACTTTTAAAAGCCAAGTGGATACAACTTGGTCAAGTGCAACAATTTAAAGTCATGATCGATAGTGGCATTAAGAATTCGGCGCGAAAGGTATTACAAATATTGTTCATATATGATGTAACAGTTAATAACTTTATATGTTTATAGACAAATGACGAATGGTCGCTGAGAACCGCACAGCTTGTGCAAGAATTTGAAGCGATTAATAAATCAATTGAAGCCATCAATACACGTTATGCGTCCGCGTTGCGTGATAGCAAAACGGAAGCGCAAAATCAACTTTATGATAACCTCATACTCGAAGATGTATTTCAATTGTGCGTATATAGTTATAAAATCATATTAAATTATAAAGTAGGAAGTAATAATGTTTTTGTTTTATTCTTATCAAGGAAATCCTTTCGTAAAATTCTGCCGTCGCAGAGTCAACGACCGGACAAGCAACAGCAATTTGAAATTTGCAAAAATGCTGCCATTGACTGCGCAATAGAACGTAAGAAATTTCTGGACAATAAGAGTGTCAAAAAATCGCGTGAAGTTATCAATTACATGCATTCGATGTACCGACGTATTAGAACATGCATATATAATGCTGATGAACAGTTAAAGAAATTCAATGCGAAACTAAATAATGCCACCAATACCTTTCTTGAGCTGTTATCGACGGAGAGCTATCAGTTACCCGCGAAGATGATGAAGTTGGAGGATTCTATGCTGTCGCTACGTATCGATGGTAATGCCGATGCAAATGGTGACAATTCACTTGACAGCATACTGAGTGTATCCACGGTTGAGTTGAAAAACGATGCATTGGCTATCGCTGAACGGTAAGTTGTCACGTATATAATGTTGACAAAACAAACAGTCTTATCGTGTATTTATACAAACAGTATGCATATGGAAATTGAGCAACACATACCGTCTACCATTAAGCGTGCCAATGACGAATCATCTTAGCTAAAGTTTAGTTCGTTTGTTATATTTTAATATAAGTTTTAATTTGTATGTTTAAACTTACATTATGCAGAGCATAAGCATAACTAGTGCCTCTGAGGTCATACCTCTTTATGAAGTGTCTTGCAATTATGTTATATTTTGAATGTATTTTGTTTCTTAAGTTTTGCTCGTATTTAAGCCTACAGTTTGTCGCGCGTCTATAAAATATTTGAATATTTTTTATGCTGTTTACAAAACACTTTGAATATAATGAATAATCCGTTTTTGTGGCGCGTTTTTACTGTGATTTTTTTTATGTTGTTATATTTTATTGCTTTTTATTTCTTGTACTGATATTTTAATAAAGATATGACAATAAAGAGTTGTTTTTTAAATCCAATTATCTTAATCGTTGAATAAAAAATTCTTATCGCCAAGTCGCGTCACTTCTATTTCGAGTCACGGATTGTCTGGGGTCTTTTTTTTTTATAGAATAATTGTTATCTTTTTTCTGCGAATTGACGACGATAGGCGTACGTTTGGCTAGTTTGTTGTTTGTTTGGCTCACGAGAAAACATGGTAAAAACAAGTCCCAACAACATTTTTCACTTGATAAGAAAACATTGTGGCACATTACGTATTGATAGCGTTTGAGGTGTTACGCTAACAAAATTTCATTGATGAAATTGAAAGATAGGCATTGACAGAGACGAATGCCTATAATCTATATAGTCTGCTTGTAGACCAAAAAGCACTATTTTTATGCCTTCTCATTTTTTCATTGTCGGAAAAAAGTATTGCAACCTCAGGTGTCCTCGTGGCCAACGTCTTGTAATCAGCATGAATAAACTTGTTCTACGAAAATTGTTTCCAGTTCATAAATTAGATCGAAAAGGAGGCTTCGGCATGCCAAGCTTGTTTGGTGATGTTTCGCTGGAACTCTCTTCTAATGAACTTTTTTAGACTATTAAGCACTTAATATATACTATATATATATTATCTTCTTTCAAATACATATCTTATGATATTTTATATTAGCAACATCTGCGAATTCGACTGAACACATGACATTCGGCAATCAATGTTTATAAAAAGATATATAAGTATTTGTTTATACATAAATGTATGTAAAAATAAAATAAATAAACACTGAAAACAGCTTTATTATTTTTTATTGTTTTAAATAAGTCAAATCAAAACTGCTTTCATCGGCAATGTCAAATAAAAGCAGACTCGACACTTATGTATGTTGGTGTATCAAAGCTGTTGTCAGCACTTGATGACAACTTATAAAAACCATGTTTGCACTGAAAAGATCGCACAGTCGGCTGAAGGCGACAATACAGAATAGTAATCATGGCATTAACCAACATCAACGGACTGGCGATGTGTTTCAGGATAATGTTTATCGCGTTGCTGGCATGCGGCGGTCTTGACATTGTGCTGGCCAAGTCACTGAAGAAACAGCACTCCAAATTACGTGAGTTTGACATATCCGGGAACAGTCATAATACTTTAATTTCTTTTCCAATAATAATTCATTGTAATAGCATCGTTTGTGAAGGTATGTCATCGGAATGATCCTGCGTTGAATGAGTGCGCGCGCAGTTCATTCGAAGCGCTCAAGGATCGGCTTATCGTTGGCATACCAGAGCTTTATATACCGCCGATTGAGCCGCTTGTAATATCCGAGATCAAAATGGATCAGGACACGGGCGCCGTCTACTTGCACTCAACCTATAAGAACGTTAAAATTACGGGTCTGTCTAACTTTACGGTGAATCAGCTAAGCATCGATCCGTCGAAGTTGAAGTTCTCATTGAGCATGTCCTTTCCATATGTAGAAATGCATGCGCATTACAATATGCAAGGCAAAATTATGATGATGCCACTGTTGGGCGAAGGCAATGCCAATTTGAACTTTAGTAAGTAAATCCTGCGTAACCATAAAGTTTTAAAAAATAAAAATACTTGCTTACTTTCACAGCCGATGTAATGCTGCACACGGACCTCTATGGCCAGCAACATAAGAAACATGATCGTCAATATATCAAGATCAAAAATATCGATATCAAATACAAATTGGGCAAAGTGCAATTGCGTCTCGACAATCTCTTCAATGGCGACAAAGCGTTGGGTGAACGCATGAATGTCTTTCTAAATGAGAATTGGCAATCGTTGGCGGACGAAATACGACCATTGCTCGAGAAAGCGCTTAAAGATGTTTTGAGCGCCTCGACGGATAAGCTCTTTGACACATACAGCTATGATGAATTGTTGCCTTTGTGATATTGTTAATATAACATAAATTAATTTTTTTTTTTTACTTTTATTATATAACAGACAAATTTTACTACAATTAAACAAAATAAATACATTTGTATGAAGTTCAGTTGGTATTTTCTTACACATTCACACAAGCCATAATTTGAGTGGCATTTTGGAGAAGACATTATTCCACAAGCCGTGAAAGATGTCGGCCAGACCAAGTTCAAGATCGGGTCGCAGCTCGGAAATCACTTCGTTGCCATTCTGATTGAGAAAACTATTTATGGAGGCGGCAAGTAGCTCATTGCCATTGAATAGATTATTCAATTGTATGCGCATTGAGCCCACAACAAAGGTGACCTTCATCTCATCGATGTGTATAATCTCTTCGGGCGCATTGCGTAATGAGATCTTCGTGTGCACGGCCGTATTGACGTCTTTCAGCAGCATAGCAACATCACCGTTGCCAATTAACGGCAGCAATAAAATGTTGCCCTTCAGATTATACTTGGCACGTATGCGTAGGCGTGGTATCTCCAATTCAAAGTTCAAGAGACGTTTCTCCAAATCCAAGCTACATACATATATGATAGTTGCATTAGTCAGAAATTCCATGAATTTTTAAATTACACTCACTTTGCTCGTTTCACGGTCGCATTTGAGGGACCACGTACGATGAGATTCTGAAAGCCACCGGCAAGCACCAGATTCCCACTGCCCTTGGAGACAGACACCTGATCGATGTGCAACGGCTCGAAGGTCTTTACGCCTATCTCAGGTATGCCGGCCGCCAGCGCCGGAAAACAGCCTTCGAAGAGGCGGCGAAAGCATTTATCCTCATTGGGATTCTCGCGTTTGCATTGTTGCAGCCAAGGCGCTGTATAATAAAGGAGATATAAATTGTTAACTTGCAATTTAAATAAACTGAAATTGCTTAAAAAATATAAAAAAAATTCTATTTGTTTTTAAGTTGAAATATAAAAGTTTACTCAAGATTAATAACTTTATTATTATATAAAAATTTTGGCTTTTTCGAAAAGATTTTTGAATTGATGAATCTTTTGAAAATAATCATGATTTGCAATAATGATAATATGACAGCACTGAGAGTATATTAAAGTGTTAGACTAAACTATAATAATAATATTGTTTTTGTTGTACAACTACTGAGCAATTTTTTATGTAGGCACTATCTTCGCTACATATCTCTACATCTATCTCTTTTTAAATTCCGTTAATTTTGATCTAATTATCATTTTCATAATAAATATCATACAGAAAATGATTTTTTTTACATAATACACTGAAAAAAATATGGATTGACACATTGAAGATCAATCAACTAAAACATCTACAAAAGTTTTCTACAAATATCCTTAAAAGTCCTTACGTCGCTCCTGCAGCTGCGGCGCTTTGTTGACGATCTCACGCGTATACGTGTGCACACTGACAAACAACAACGACAACAACAACATAAACATAAACAACAATTGTAGCGCACTGAACTTGTTATTGTGGCAAAACGACAACGACATTTTTGTTGGTGGTTTTTTTTATTTTAGATATCTTTTATTTTGTTTTGAAAATTAAAATCCTTGGTATGAATTATGCCAACTCGATGAGCCACGACGCAACACAACCGTAAACGTTAAAGTCTGAAAGCGAAATGTTGCTGCCGTTAGATGATGTGTTGCCAGCAAGCGAAGTCAACAATGACGATGACGATGATGATGACGGTCGACAGCGAAGAGTAAATGCTCAAAAAGTGGTCAATTTGGTTACTCTTGTTGTTGTTGTTGTTGTTATTATTATTGTTGTGGTTTGAGGCAAGCCATGACATTAAGCATTAAGACACTGAAGTGTTTTTTTGTTGTTGTTTTGTTGTTGTTTTGTTCATGCATCGCCAGCGGCTTAGCATGCGCAACCGGCAACATACAAGTTTCGCTTTCAACCAAAAGTTACCGAATCTTAAATTGTTGTTGCTGTTGTTGTTGTTGTTGTTGATTTTTTTGCGCTCTATTTGTTTTTTTTTTTTTTTTTATTGTATTACATATAAATTTATATATGCATTGGCGGCGACTCGTGCTACAAAATTCCGCAACAAGTTACACCCAACAAGTTCGCTTGCCAAGACGCATGCAACTTTGCAACACTTTTGTTTTGTTTACTTAACATTATTTGGATTTTCAGTTTGTTTTGTTTTTTACATTCGTTTGGCATTACTGTTAATGACGTTGATGTCTGTCTGATTTACCTGTTTTTTTTTTTCTTCGGTTTTGTTTGTTTTTCCATTTACTTTTTTGTCTTTACGAATTTCGTATTTTATGTTGTTTGTTGTTTGTGTGTTTGTGTTTGTTGTTTTTGTTGTTTTTATTTTTACTTCTGGTATTACGCAGTCAGTCCACACTTGCGCGCTCCACCTAAATACCTGTTTGTTCAACATACCAAGACGACATAAAAGTAGAGACAAAAACTCAAATAGTTTTCGATCTTCAATTTGTAATTTGTGCATTCATTGGTAACTCACCCACATGCCACATTCGGCCTTCGTGTCATTAATGTTTTAATTATTTGTCTCAATTTAATAATAATAAATTATCAAATTAAATGTTGTGTTGAACCTTTGTTGTGTCTGTATTTGAGTTACATATTTTAACTGATAGCGCTGAACAATGGTTATTCAATCGTATGCCGTCTGAAATTATGCTCGATTTGACTCGTCTTGTTGTTTGTTAATTTTATTGTTGCATGTCTGCCACTCAGTTGCGTAGCTCAATGGCTAATTGGTCTGCTAATTGGCGGCATATGCATGTATCTTTCTTTTGCCTAATACAAAAGTTTGCTTTGATTTATTCAATGTTAATTTTGTGTGCGCTTCGGTCAACGTGGCGTATGCTTTATCCCTTGCGTAATAACACGCGCATATGCAAGTCGCCCATGGGCTCAGCACACACACACACAGACAGCATCATTTTCTTGCGTTTATATTGTGCTGCATAAGTTTTATATAATTTCTATATTGTTTATTTGTTTTCGAAACCGGCACGATCGGCCCATTTAAAAGAGAGGTATAGAATTTTTGCATTTGATTTTATTAGTTTGGCTTTCCGTCCGTGCCAAATGCAATTTTGTAAACCTCACTTTTCACACCACCCAAATACACACAATGCCGTCAAAATAAATTACACGTTGTTGGTAAGAAATATTATGCAACTATTGATTTTTATTATATTTTGCGAATTTATTTACGATGCCTCTTCATTGCTTTATTACACTTTCAGCGTTTGTTTAATTTGTTTACAATTATTTATTTTTTTTTTTGTCTCTGGCCAAATTCCATTCACGTTAGCCAAGCTGCAGGTTGTGTTTTACCCTCAAGTCTTTTGTTAGTCAATTTCAATTTGCAAATTTATTTTGTTGCTGCTGCGGAAATGTTTTTATGTTTTCTGTTTTTGGTTTTCAATTAAATTGTTTATTTTTTGTTGTAACTAAAGACCTTCTGTAATAGTTACGTACCACGAGGGTTACTAGACACAATAATAATTATCAATATAACAAAATCAATGATTGAAACGTGACCGGGCATCTGTACGTTCAATGATTCTTTGAAGTCTTGAGAAAAATCTGGAGACACACCTAAAAATATATATAAATTAACTCAAATTAGTTAATTAAAATTTTGTAACGACCACTTTCTCTTCGCCCATTTGCTAATGGTTGTATAAGGAGTATACCTGATGTTATAGAGAATCATTACTGGTTTGTCGTATCGGTAAAACCTTATCTCAACAATTTCATTAAACCAATTTTACTTTTGTATTTAAGTTAATAGTTTTTGCATTGCACAAAAATAAATGTTGTTGTTGCTAATGGGAAAAACGTCTTTTTTAATTTTATGTACGTTTATTTCGAGACGATATTTATTTGGCTGCGGTTCAAAGTTGACTTAATGCGCTACATGTGCATTCGCCTCACGTGCGTGAAATGTTTGGCTCAACAGACTATCATGAAATTCGTTGTATTTTGTACTTGATTATTATGTTAGACAACGGTGACATTGACCGATTAACGGTAGTTAACGGTTGTGCAAAATTATTTGCACATTGAAAAATAATCAATTTTTGCTTTTGCTTTGATAAGACATTTAAGTAATTGAAATTATCTATATCATAATGAATTTATAGTTGCTATTAAATTTTAATTTGAACGACTTTTCATAAGCCCATAAAATACGACTTAAGTTGCCAAAGACGTGATAAGACGTATACCAAATTAGAGTGACATAAGTTGCATGTGGTTCTATGTAACATATTCTTGTTCTTTATTATACATGTTTGATTGAATTGAATTTACATGAAAAACAAATTAAGTCGTATGCTAGTGGCGACTTAATATCTAAGTAAGCTTAATCAATATTGATCAAAATTTTCCAAATGAGAAATAATATGTATAATTTGAATTAAAGACACGTTAAAAAACGTAATGTATCTCTCACTCGCACACCGTAACTTAACATCATTGCTTCATTTCACTCGCACAACATCAATACATTTCGCTTTTACAGCTTCTTTGTTTTGGTTATATTCGTTTCTTTAAGTAGCATAGCGTGCTCTCTTTCGCGCATGCATTGCGCACGTTCAAACGTTTTTGGTTTGATACAAAAACAATCAACAAGTCAAACGATCATTTGAACGTGAAATTCACTTGATAGCCCTAATGGACTTTTTGTAGAAAACTAAGAGATTTCGTAATTTCACTTATATTAATTTTTGCATATATAATTTATTATATTTTGTCTTAATTACATTTCATACTTAAAGACTAAAAATTATTTAGTTTCCATTGGCTTACAGCTAAGCTACAAATAACTTATTTTAATATTAACACACGTCAACGCTTCTAAAACTAATTACAAAATAATGTTAGATAATTAAGTAAAATGAACGGAAGTGCGCACATGTGTTTACATAAGGCAACAATTTGTGAAGACTTAGAATTACAACTAACGATAATTTGCATTATGAAAATTACACTAAACAACAAAAACAATAAACTAAGAAAAATTAGAAAATTAATTTTATTATATACAAGACAATAAATCACTTAAATAACTTATGTGCTTAAAACTTAGTATTAAATTAAAGTCTTTTCAGATACAAATGCCAATTAACATTTATCTTTCATTTTTTATGTTCTGTTTGTTTTTGTTTTTGTCTTTGTAACGTTAACGGTTAATTGTTAAATACAGCAAGAAGAAGCAGAAGAACAACAACACGCTTTAGAAGAGATCGAAGTGGAAAGACAGAGAAGGCCGACGGCGACGGCGACACATGGATTACGACGTTGCCATCAATTTGGCCGAATGTATGACATTGTGCTGATGATGATAGCCGGCCAGATCGCTGGCACCCGCCGAGGAGCCGCCCAAGGCAGCGCCAAAGGATGCGCCGAAGTAGCAATTGTTGACATAATCGTAATTGGTGGCATTCGCCTCCGTTTTGACGCCATAAGCGGCCGCGGCATTTGTATTATGTATGCCGGCATGATGCGCCGCCGCAGCAGCAGCGGCCGCATGATGATGATGATGATGGTGGTGGGCAGCAGCGGCGGCCGCATGATGCGGATGATGTAGATGCACGGCCGCGGCAGCGCTCGAATGATGATAGTTGGGACTGGGCGTGCCATTGCTAAGCGTTGCATTGCTGCCGCTAGCCGCTGACTGAGAGCTGGACGCAAGCAAATGTTCGTATTTGGTGGGCGTATAGCCGCCGCCGCCGCCGCCACTGCCAGCGCCGCTGCCGCTGACATTTGTGCTCTGACTGGCAGCGGCAGCGGCGACCGCAGCAGCGGTATTCAAAGCGCTTGAGTAGAGATGCGTTGTTGTTGCGCTGGTATTGACGCCACTGACACTGGTGCCGCCGCCACCGCCACCGCCGCTGTTGCCAGCGCCGCTATGCAGACCGCCACTATGCGACGCATTGAGCAGCGATGTGTTGTGCCGCGCGGTGCCCGACATGCTGCCGGCGCCGCTGGCTGTTGTTGCGCTCTGCTGCATATGTTGCATATGCGTCGATGCGTGATGGCCGTGATGATGCTGATGATGGTGGTGGTGCTGCGCGTGCACGTGCGCGGCATGCGTGTGATGATGACTGAGCGTGCTGTGCAGCGCTGATGTTGAAGCGCTCAGACCGCTCAGATTGCCGCTCTTCAATTCCGTTTGCAGTTTGGCTGTGAGCGCCGCCGAAGCGCTCAGACTGCTCGGCAGGCTGTGACGTTCCAAGGCGAGTGTTGGCTTGAGATCTAAGGTGAACACAAACGAGAGAATTGTAGTACAAAAGGTAACTGCTTTGCTTGCTTGCTGAAAATGTACCTTCATCTTTGCGTTCTTTGTCGACGCTTTCGATGCCCGACACATTGACGCCGGCCGCGCCGCCAGCGCCACTCACGCCTGTGCCGTTGCCGCTGCCGCCCGCCTTCTTCGGCTTGCGTTTGCGCGTCTGTATGCCATCCTTGCGCATGGCCAGCGGTCGATTGACGCCGTGCAGCTTGAAGTACAAGCCGCACGCATTGCACACCGGTTCGCCGTCATTGTTGCGCCGCCACAGCGTGGTCGTGCGCGTGCCACAGTTGGTGCAACACAGACCCAAGCGACGCGTTGCCGTCTTTAAGCAGAGAAAAGCAAAAGTTAGTCAAATTCAAACCACAATGCAATGCGACAATCATTATTACTCACTGCACTCACCAGTCGCTTGCTCGGCTTGATCAACGGCCGATTCATGCCGTTCATTTTGTGATACAATCCGCAAGCGTTGCATAAATAATGGCCGGTGCCATCGCGTCGCCACAGCGGCGTGCTAATCGCGCCACAATTGACGCACTCGCGGCCCTCGCCAAACTGGAAATCCATGGCGCTCTCATAGGGCGAGGAGCGTTGAAAGCCCGTCGGATCGTAGGCCGTGCGCCAGGGCGTCATCATGACGGCGGCATTCTGTGTATAGAACTGTGCATGCGCAGCGCCACCGAAGCCATCGGTGGTCCAGGCATTCTGTGCCGCGCTGCCGAAGTGCGCCGCCACATGACTGTACTGGCTGTTGGTCAGCGCACGATTCGATGGCACATAGACGGGCGCATTCACCGCCTGCTGATGGTATGCCGACGCGCCGCCAGCAGCAGCGCTGCCCGCGGCTGCGGCGCTCAGTTCGGGATAGCCGGCGCTTGTGTGATACATCTTAGCAGCAGCAGCGGCAGCGGCGGCCGCTTGCAGTTGATGTGTTGTGGGTGTGTGTGCGTGCGTGTATGCCGGTGCTGCCGCTGTGTGATAATTGCCGCCGCTGTGCGTTGAGGCGCCGCCAGTGGTGCCGCTGTGCAATGCAGCGTGTTCGTACTCCTGTTGTTGTTGCTGCAACTGCAGTTGCAATGGAAAATCACGCGTCGATTGCTGATCCGATGTCGACTGTAAATGGAAGATAGCAGAAGAAGAAGAAACATGAGTTTTTGTTGTTGTTACTTGTTGTGTGCTCGTTGCTTGACAACACTTGCTGCACGCTCATTGGCTGTTGCCAAGTTGCAACAAACCGAAACACCCTGTTGGTCGCCATTTTTAATATTAATTGTATTGTTTACTCGCTCAAATTTTCGTGAACAGGTTTTTCCTCAACTCACCTCAACTCTCCTCTAACCTTTTCTCTTTCTGTCTTTCCTTCTTTCTATCATTACAACTTCTCTTCTCCTTTCTACGACTTGCAACTTGGCATCGCTTCATGCCTCAGCTTGCAGCTGCGTAGCTTTGTATCTCTTATGCTTCTGCGTGTTAGTCTTTGCTTTGCCACAATCGTACACTTTGTTGCATTGCAGCAATAATGTGCTTAGTTTAAACATTAGCAACCAACATCTTATTTCTGCTAAGACTATTTGTATTGCCATAAATGAAAAGTTGACATTTGCAAAATTGTCAAAGCTTATAAAAAACAAAAAATTTATTGAGTTCAGTTCGCTTGAAATGGCTCACGTATTCCAGTGACCGCCTTGAAGTAATTTTTTCAATTAACCATCCCAGTAATAAATAAAATTCATTCAAACTTATTGCCACACGTGTGTTACTTTTACTACAAAACTCGATTTTTTTTTGTTATATTTTTTTTCCATATAATAATATTTTTTCATTCACTTTGTATAAAGTTCAATACCCAATTGAAAATGTTTCTTCACATTGAAATCAATTAACGCGTCGATCGTATCTTTTTTCGTTGTATACAAGCTGTAGATACATTTTGGTGCTTGTATGTATGTGTGCTTGCGGAAAATATATTTGACGTTTTTATCTTATCCAGAAATTATAATGCGATGATGTATGAAATTTTTTTATTCCCAGTGGGTTTTTTTCGATTCATTTAATGGTAGTGTTTTTTTTTTCTCTAAAGCGCCATAAAACAAGAGCAGATGCCTCGCATACATCTGAGCTTCAAGTGTTATAGTTTGTTAAAAGATATTTTATTTTGCAATAATGATTGTGAAAATGCCTAAAAAAAATTTTAATGTTGATTGTTTATTTTGCTATCTTTTAATAAAAAAAAAATATTTCAAGTTCGGAATTTTTTTTAAGACTCAAGATTGAAATTTCATTTAACGATTTTTTTTAAGCCAAACATATTTTAAGGAAAATTATGTTAAAATAAAAGATTTTTTAAGTTAAATGTAAATTTTATACATTTCCATAATATTGAAGAGATTTGCAAATGTTTCTATCTTTTACACATTTATGGCAAAATTTTATCTTTTATTGTTTTTCGATAATTTCTAATATAGAAAAATTCTTTGAAGAACGAGAAACTCAATTTAATACGGGAAAAACTTTATAATTCAGACAACGTGATAATCTAAATAATGAGTTGCTTTTAATTGAAGTCTCTGCAACGCCATATTTCGGACATTGTATGGAAATATTTCGCATTTCGCCCTTTCCATCTTTTAATTCATCATATTGCCATAATGAAACCTTATAAAATAAATGAATATATTATTAATTTTTGAATTTAACAGACTATATTATCAATCATAATTTTTTTAAAAGTTTTCTGAATATTTTTATTTTTTTTAATTTTTTTTATTCGAACATGAAACGTTTTTAGAAAGAAATATCATCTTTTGCAACAATTCGATTTTTTTTCAAATAAATTTATTAATGTAAATTTTAAATTGAAATCTCTAAATTGTAGTCAACATGCACCTGATATTTTTATTGAGGCAAAAATAATTAAAATCAAGTTATAACTTCTAAGACTAATTTAATTATGTGAAAAACAGACAAACCACAAAATTTATATAGCAATGAACACATAAATTCAACGCCGACGGCAAATGGTACTTGTTCGCTCACAAAAAGATAAACAAAAATACTACAAAAACAAAAAAAAAAAGAGAAAAATTAACATACGCAAAACAAGAACGAAACGAAAAAATTAATAATTAAAAAAACCAGTCTTAGTTGAAGTTGAAGTCGAAGTGGAAGTCGAAGTCAGGAGTCTTTACAGACGAGTACGCCTTTCCTTTATCGGCGCAATTCGGCTTAGTTTTAGCGGCGGCACTTTGAAGCACACATGCATGCACGCATACATGCATGCATGTATGTGGCTTGGTTTTTATTTAAAATATTTTCTTACGCGTGTGAATTATTGGCACAACAATTATTAATTATGTAATTACATGGGTGAGAAGAGGCCAGCAAGAAGCGAAAGAGATGCAATGCAGCGTAGAACGCTAGAATGCTGCAGCAGCAGCAGCAGAGCGAAGAGTGTGGAGTGAAGACATGATGCCGGTTCGGTTGACAACGATCGAGTGTAGTTGACCACGCGTGCATAATGATGTCGCTCCTTTTGAGCAGATCACTCGATCAAAAGGCAGCGCCGGTCTGCCGGGCAACTTCAAAGTGCCACACGAAAAATTGTCAATGTGTGAAGGTGAAAATACACAAAAACCAAAAGAGCCGCAAAAGGAGCATTCAAAACAGAGGAAAAAAAAAGAAGAGATTTTAAAACAAACAGTAATAAAAAATCAATTTTATAAAACAAAAAAAAAGAAACAAGAATTGAATAATCTTCAAAGTTTCTACACATTGTAAGAGCGAGTGAGCAACAAGCGAGGCAAGGCAGGATAGAGAGGGAGAGCGAAGCTGATGATCGTTAATAATTTGTCACAGTAAATGAAGGAATAAAAACAAACAGTGAAATCCACTTGACTTGAATTCGCAGTCGCAGCGATGTGATGCGATGAGTTGAGTTGAGAAGAGATGATGAGATGAGATGAGATGCGTTGCGATGCGAAGAAGCGCCGCTTGTGTCAGCGCGTTGGGATTCATGCGAGTGGACAGACAGACAATCAGACAGCGCGACAGGCGGACAGACGCCACTCGTTGACTTTAAGTATCGTTGAGTGGTTGCGGCGAACGCATGGAGATTCCTCAGCAAACAAACCGAGAAACAAAAACAAAAACAACTCACAATTTTGAGCATAGCTTTAAGTGGTTCTTGATATATGAGTCTAGTAACTTGCCTCATACCTATCTATCTCTCTCTTTCTCTCCTTCTCGCTGTCTCTCTTTATTGGCGTACTCGACAACATTTGCCTTGTGGCGCTTAGAAAGGTTATCCTTAAGTCAATAATTCATTAGCATATGCCACAAAATAATTATGAACTTGTGCCTTCTTTTTAAGTAAGTTTCTTTCCCTTTTGTGTTCAACGTTCTTCATTTCTTCTACAATGTATCGCTCATGCATTCGCTCGCGTACGTTTTCGCCTTTTTGGCGGCATTTCGCTCGGCCCGCTTTGAATATGTTGCTTTTAATGCATTTTCGAGTGGTTCAATTTGTTTACGCGGCAGCCTGCCGCACCTCACCTCACTTCACCTAAGCCTGCCTTGTTCGAATGCAACTCGATCGGCTCCTTTCAGCACTTGTTTTTGCTTCCTTTTCACTTCTTTTTTCACAATTTTTTTCATTTTTGCAACACGTTGCGGCAAATATAAAGAAATGGCAACACATTTGCATATATTGTTGTGGAATTTCTTGTGCGATTTTTTTTTTTTGGAGCATTGCCTTTGCTTTTGGCTTGAAGTCGGCAAAGACACACTTGTAAATTGTTTCTAATTAAGATAATTTAAATGATTTATTCTAATGTAAAATTGGAGAGTCAAGTTTATATAAATTGCTACTTAAACGAAAACTATTTGTCATGCTTAGTTTTACAGTTGAAAAATCTTTATCAGTTGAGTTGATTAGAGTTTAAATAAAACATAGAAATGCTTGAACTTCAATGTGATATTTCTTTACATATTATAGAAGTATTTTGCAATTATTAATAAAAGAATTTGTATTTCCTGACAAAATATATTTTTGCTTTAAGCGATTAGTTTCTTAGAAATAGAAAAATAGAAAAATTCCTTCCTATTATTACGATTATTTTTTTTATATTTGATTATGTAGTAAACAAAGGCATAATTAACGTTAAAAGTTAAAACCATAATTAAATTTATAAAAATTATGTTATTTATGAGAAAATTTGCTAAGGTTTAAGAAGTATTATATTCAAAAGAAATAAGATTATATTTTATAATATATAATAAACAAGAAATTTAGCAAAATTAAATGTTTAACTCAATTCTCAAAAACACAACACTAAGAAAGCCATGTTTAGACGCTTCTATATATAAGATCAAAAAGAGAACTCTCATGCAAAAAATGCAATGCCGCCGGTACATGTGTTGAATGCATTTTTATTAGTTCAAAAAACATATAAAAAACGTCAACATTTTTTATTTGTTATTAAATTTTTGTATATTTAATTTTTAACGATTTTATTACTGCCGATTTTCAAATTGTCTGATTGACTTTAATTGCCAAAAGTAGCAATTTGCATTTAAAAAAATTAGCGCAATTAACTTTACGTATACGCAATATTTGCTAATCAAAATTAAAGATAATGGTGAGTTTAACTTACATCGCCATCACTTAATAAAATTCCCATGTTTTGTTTATAACACGTTCAATAAATTTTCGTTATAATTTTTGCTACACGAAATATATTTTATCAAAGTCATATAAGCAATTACACAAACACAAATTTTTCGCTTCTTGTTTTTGTTTTATTAATTTGTTTTTTTTGTTTTGATTTTTGTTACTTGAAATAAATTTTCTTTTGCACTTTATGAGAACTATAAAATTTTATTAATGACTTTATAACATCATAAATTTCGTATTAAGCCATTTACGAGCACTTAAGCACATTGGCAAAGGTCACAATAATAAACGAAGTGTAAGAACAATGGATTGAATCGGTACGGTTCGGAACGGATCGAAAAGATCGATCAATTGTGCGGCACTGATTTAAAACTAAACTGAAAACAACTGACTTCCTTGAGCCGTGCAAACAAACTAAAAAATGCGTCAAAGTAAACAAAAACTTAATCCCACAAAGCAGTCAAAGCCAAACCGTAAGCAGCGACGCCGAGCACGACTTGATGGGCAAGAGTGCAGGCAAGGGCGACGACGACGGCTACGATGACGGCAACGACGACTTCAACAACAACGATAACGACGATGACGACGACGACGACGACTGCCAGAGCAAAGAAGCCAGTCAACATAAAAAGTCAATTTCATCAATGGAAATGTGTATGTCTGTCCGTCTTTTCGAGCCTCGTTGTTGAGTGTCACTTGCAGGCGTCGCCTTTGCAACAATAATAATAACAATATCACAAGCAACAACAACAACACCAACAATGATCGTGCCTTATACTTGTAGTATGCAAGAGATAGAAATAATGTAGTAAAGAAAGCAAGAGAGACAGAAAGAGAGATAGAAAGAGTGCAGGCAGACAGGTAAGGTAAAGTGAGTGAGTGGTTTGAGTGCATTTTGTAGGTGCCCATCTCGGTTGAATAAAGGAAATGACAGAAACAAAGAACAACGTCAACAGCAACAACAACAACCACAACAACAATGCCAAGAACAAGAACAACGCTTGAGCGCCGTCGCTGCCACTGTCAGTGTCAGTGCTGTCGACGTTATTGCCGCCGGTGCTGCTGCTGTCGCTGCCGTCGTCTCTGCTGCCACTTAGGCACAAAAAATTAGTCAATCTCATGTAAGTCTGAAAGGCAAAGAAATCATTTTTCAACACGAAATGCATTGAAATTGAAACAGGTTCCACGTGCATGCTCATATTTCAAAATAGTTCAACTGTTTGTGTGTGTGTGTGTGTGTGTAGGCGCGAGCACAGTCGGCAGCATAACATTGAGCCTAAGAAAGTGTGCTGCATTTGTTTGTTGTTGCTGTTGTTGTTGTTGAAGGCATGAAAGTAGGTTGATCCCAACTCAATTGGATATCACTCGTTCGGTTCGGCCCATCTTATTGTATTGATGGCTTTGCGAGTGTAAATATTTTCATAGCAGCTTAATTGGTAGGCGTAGTGGTGGTTTAATTGATCTTAATAAACGTTATGCGTATTAATTACAAGCGTTAAATTTCATTGAACGTCGTCGTCATTGAATGATTAATAAAAAAATAAAAGAGTTTGGCGTCAAAGTGAGAAATGAAAATGGACTTTTTGTTTGTTCGAACCGCGGGTATCTGACGATCAGTAGCCGAACAAAAACCATTGAATAGCGATTTATGACTAAGGGGGTAATTAACTATTGTAATGGCGAGTTAATTGAGTAAAAGGTATGCTTTGATGATAGATTAGCTTTTATTTTTATTGGTTAAATTAATGTTACTTTTAACACTTCGAATCGAAAAATTTTATGTGACTTCAGTAAAATAGAATAAAATATTATGAGATCAAAACTAATTTCATGCGTTTTTGTTCTTTTAGACTATTGTCACATAACAAGTCTGCCGTAGAATCCAAAAGAGTGGAAACCCATGACATAAATACGGACTGTACGTCCTTATATATATTATATATAATTTTTATATAAAAAAGTCGCTTCGAGGATTTCATCTGGAAACTTGAAAAGTGATATATGATTTTTTTTATACCAAAATTTAAAAAGTTCGAGAACGGACTTTAATATATTTTTAAGCTACGCTTAAAATAAATTTTTTTTTGATAATAAACTACAAATATTTTCGAGAAGGACATTTTTTGTATTTCTAAATATAATGACAATTTATTGAATTGTAAAAAGTATTACTCATATTAGCAGACATATAAATTTCTATGATTTTTATGAAGAATTAAAGAAAATCCAAAAAAATCCCAAACAGGAATTGATACTTTTGCCAGATGTTCATTTGCATTCAACTGCATTAAACCAAGAGCAATGATCACAGGCCACAGACGCACAGAAAAGCACTCAAGTGCAACGACACTTGGAATGCAACTCGGGTTAAGGGTAAAATAAAAAAAACTAAAAGAGACAAGCTCATAATTACAAATGAAATGAAATAAACATACAAATTTGAATAAAATCGATATTATGAAGACGAAAGACAAAAACGGGAAAAAAATACGAATCAACGACGACTGGCGCACTTCGCATTAAGAACTTGAACCAAAAATCCACTTAAAATCACCACAAAAATCAATAAATACGACTTTTATCTTTTGCCGACAAAGCGAAGCGACCGTGTAAGAATCAAAGCGATTGCGGGAGTCATTAAGAAGGCAAGAAAGAGAAAGGAAACAACTGAGCTACAGAAAGAGTTACAAATGCACAGATTAAGGCAGTCTGAAGATCTATCGATGCAAAGCGATCAATAGTTAAGAGCAGAGAAAAAAAAAAAAGATGGGAAAAGACACTCAAAACAATAAGAAATGCAGCAAAGATTGATATACGAACGCTCATGGGCTTGTAATGAATGCTGAGCGCATTAGCCACCTACTTAAAGCAATGTTGGGCCAATGATGAGCATGATGATCGACCGTAGCGTAGAAAGTCAAGGCATGGCTAAGCGCCACTTTAGAAAGCCGGCGACATTTCAAAGCATGCAACAATAAATTGAAAAAATTGTCACTCATTGTGGGATAGGTTCGGATTTGTGTGGAGCCAAGACAATAATCATTTGTCTGGCGTGTTATCCGATATATGCAGATGGCAGCTGAAGTAGCCTAAGCCAGTTTGAACTAGTCCAAGCACTTCATACATTCTTACAGCATAACTCAATGAACAAATAAGAAAATTCCACGCTTAATAAACATTTTTGCGGTTAAATTGTTTGGAACCGCAATTAAAATTTCTCGGGACTTAGACTTATGCGCTTATCAGGCTCAGTACAACAACATTGATAGTGGTTTCCTGGAAAGCGCGTGTGCAAAGTTGCCACCGTTGAAGCTTATCAGCGTTGTTGGCTTGTTTTTCACTCATTTTATGTAAAATGAAACTACTTTAATATTTTCTTTGTTCGCGTGTTTAAATGTTTATGGCAAAAAACAAACAACAACAACAACAAAAAAACAGCCGATCAAAGCAGGTTATCAGCTAACGAGCGTACGATCATCAACATTGCCAACATCGCCACTTCTACACTGCGAACTTGGCTCAAGTGTGCCTGAACACATTAACGGTTCGAAATGTCTTACGAATGATATATAAAGCTGTTCACAAATTAAGGTCCATTAGCGCAGCAGGATGTGTCATCGCATCAGCATCAGTCGTCGCATGATCGGCCAGTGGACTTGATATATGCGCTTTGCGGTTCTTCTCAGCTTGCTGCGGTTTTATTTTACACTCTGTTTTTTTTTTTTTTGGTTATTCTTATTATTATTTTTGTTTGTGATTAAATTTTGTTTTTATTTTATTTTTGGTTGGCTTTGGTTTTGTGTTGTGTTTTGACATTTTCGAATTTTTGTCATTTTAATGCAAGGAATTTGTCAGGCATGCCGTACACTGACAGGATGTTTTCTCGTTGTTGTTGGGACTGGCGCTGATTGTTGTTGTTTAAGTGCTGTGCGGTGAATTATGTTCACGTGTCGTCGTAATTATACTAAAATGCTTTGATTAATGATGTGTGCGTATATAGACATCAGTTTGGACAGTGCGACAGTGCAATTAGAACATAGCCATAATAATAGTGCAGACAGTCATTAACAATGATGAAGCAACATAGAAAAACTAATGAATTTTTTTGTTAAAATCCAAGACTAAGAAAATAGAAGAAATGCTTCGAGAATTCGGGTACACAGTCCGGGTTAAAATTGCGTTCCTTTAAAATCGTGAAATTTACAAACAAGCCATCGTTTATCCCTTGACTTATCTAGCCTTGTATGTTTCAAGATCTCTAATGATTGAACTATAAATTTTTCAAACCTTCTATTTGAGAATATACAAATTTATACAAAATAAAAGTTTTATTCAAGATTTGTTTCCAGATTTGATTTCTACTCTTCGAACTACAAAATTTTCTAACCTTCTCTCTGAGAAAATACAAACTTATACCAAATGAAAGTTTTATTGAAGATTTCTACTGATCCAACTATAAATTTTTCAAACCATCTATCTGAGAATATACAAATTCCATAAGACTTATCTCATTTCCTTTTCTTTCTCAATATCAAACTCATTGAAAATATCAAAATTCTCTTTTATAACAAGATTGCACTTCCTTAAAAAAGCCGGAAAATGTCAACAAACTTCATAAGAAAACCACCCAACTTTAACTGTTCCCACCCGCACGCAATACTGATAAATTCATTACTTATCCAATGGGCTTTGAAGTACATAAAAATTAGTTAAGCAACAACAAAGTACTTGATAAAAAAGCGACATACAAAGCAATTAAACTCAGCTACTTACAAATTTCAAGTATGTACAATTATTTGAATGCGGCAACAAACAATAAACTGATAACGCACACAAGCGAAATGAAACGAAGCGAAACACTTGAACGTTTACTGATTGTTCCGATCAGTGATTTCTAAGCGTAGTGACAGACAGTCGTGCCTATAACCTGACACATGAATCGCGCAAGGCGATGATGGCGGAAATGGTGAATTATGTAAAGTTCTTGATGATATATGTATGGGGTAGGCATGAGCTGATAAATAACATGCTTCACAATTAATTTGTGCATAATTAGAAATGAGCTTTTGTCTATGCAGGCTAACAGATAAGATGCCACAAGTGCGTGTGAAAAGTCGCTCGCAGTTCAACTACACTAAATGCGCAGGCCAAAAACAAAAGACTCAAGCGACGAACTTGCAAATGCATAAATGTATCATTAATACATTATAATGTGCCGCTTCGGCGCATAGCACAAATGCACTAAATTTTTCACAAATCGATAAGGCTGATATGCCATCGCCCCACTACCTTTCGTATATGGGGTGAGGGAACGCTTCTGCAACGACTGGCGTCTAAATTAAGCAACTTTTTGATCTTCACCGACATCAACGCCACCGCTGGAGTTGCCCACCATACGCGTACACTGATTCTATATGATATGTCGTTGTCGTCGTCGTTGTTGTTGTTGTTGCTTGTTTTTTGTCTCTTGTGTGCGTGCGTGCGTGTGTGTGATATTTTTGGACTACGTTTTTCTGCTGCTTTGCACGTTAAGTGACCACACTGCAGTGACAAGTTTTCGGCACGCGGGCAGACAAATTCCTATAAGCCGCGTTCATGCATTCCGCGCCTTTAGCCCGAAGTCTTGGCCGTCGTTGCCGACATGTTATTCAAATGTCTTGCTTTGTTACCCTTTTTTTTTGCTTTCTTTGTTTTTGTTTTTCTTCTCTTCATGCAGCAAGCAAAGCTTTTAAGTGACTTGGCGTCAATGCGACTTTTACGAATGCGCTGCATACAAATTTACATTTGTATCACTGACAATTAATATATTTTTTTCGCTCTTCATTTTTCAACGTTGCCGCCGCTTCAATGTAGCAAAGAATTGTTATTGCTTTTAAAGGGTTTTACTAATTTGCCTTTTGCGTTAATTAATTATTTTTAAGTTTTAAACTTTGTGAGTTTATTAGACAAACGAATATAATCAAAGCGTCGCACAACATGTATCCATGTAGAATCATGTAGAGGAAGTGTAAAATGGTGGTTCGTTTTTGGGGAGAAAATGATTAATGAAAATTTATAAAAATATTATCATTAAATGAGTAAAATAGAAATGGTTAAAAATGCTCTTATAACTGCTTATCCTAGCGCCTGAACAGGCGCAGTATGTCAGCGGTACTTTTATCAACGTATAAAAGCGAAATCACATTTTTATTAAGCTTTCGCTTAAATCATATTTATTCAAACTGAAATTCTTCATATCAATTTAATTTTTATCAAATTTGTTTACAAAATTATGCTGAATTAATAACCACAAATGTTGATTCATGCGCTGAGTTCCACATCAGCAGCCTTAATTGGTTGTATAGTGTTGAAATCTGCGCTTTACAAATTACAAACAAGTTAGTAATCATCTTTGAGATGAATAACATAATTACATACCAGAACATTTTTACATTATCTACAATAACCGCAAACCAAACGATTTACGTAAGTAATTGTGACTTATTTTCAGATAATAAAATGCAAACAAAGCAGCGCACATACAAACATAGTTCAAGCGATTAACGATATAATACAAGTATAATACAAAATCTCGCATTTCCGCTGCAGATGATAAGTTAATATAAGTTTTTATTTTCTTGTTTGTTTTACAAACTCATTTGATTTCCAAGGAGTGACTAAGTTAAGCGTAGATACCGCCACAAGGCAGCAATGCTGGCGTCGCCTGATTACAAACTGCGCTGAGCTTATCAGGCGTACGAATAATAATAATAATAATAATAAGTTTATCAACAATTTTAATGCTTATAATATTTTTGTATTTGTGTGCTTGCGCGATAAAATTGTGTGTAATAAAATGTATGCATGTAAGGAAATACAGAACGAAATGCTTGCACAAAAGCACAGCAAGCGGCGCAGCCAAGAGGCGCCAGCTAAGTTGACTTCGACTCTTGGCTAACTTCTTGACCTCTTTTGGCTATTGCTCGGCTGTTACATGAGCGTGCCTGCCTGACTTTCGGGCACGCTAAGCTGTCACCTTTGCATGCAATTACCGCGTAACGCACGGCATGACATCACTGCGGTCAACATGCAGCACACTTGGTTTCAGCCAATTGCCCGTTGACCTGTGCTGAAATACATTACTTGTATTTCCTGCCGTACTTTTTGCCTATTCGATAGTGGCATGACTCGAGCGAGACTCGAGGCTACCTGCATTATTTTCAATTGCTCGCAAAGTGAGTGTCAAAAGTTGCATAATGAGTTTAGCTTGGCAGTAGCAGAGCGAACAAGTCAAGCAAATATGTCAGGGTTGTCAATGCTTTGGCATTTTTTATATTTAAAAATGTTTATAAAGATCTTGAGAATCTATAATAAAATTTGATAATGATATGTATGGTTTACTTTCATTAAGCGAATTTAATTCTTGAACATTTAAGCAATTATAGGAAAATTAAAAAAAAAATTGGTTAAAGTAATCTATTATGGTAAAGAAAGCGCTAAAAATTCTATATATTTTTTCTATAATATTTTCGATATTATATATTTAATAAATTCTATATATTTTTATAATATTTTCATATCTCACGCCCAACGTTAAATTTAGCACACTTCTTTCACTCAAACAAAGCAAAAATAAGTTTGCCTGAAATCTTCAAAAATCAAACACTTGACAGCTCTGCCATATCTTGAGCGCCTGTGACCTTCCGTACCAACGAAGACAACTCGTGCAAAGATTTATGATGCAATTGTGCACGAAAAACGTATTTAAACATTTATTTTTATTTTTATTTTTCAAACCGATTTGATTTCGATTTTAGGCGATTTTGTGTGCTTCATAAAAATGTCATAAATTAAGGGGCGTTGCCATGGTTGTTGTTGCTTCTGCAGCACGCACGCAGCGTTCTTGAGTTGGCCAACAACACAACAATGCAACGTTTTTATGGCACAAATATACTTAAGCTAATGACTTTATTGCACTTTGGCATTTTTGTTGGCCCGAATTGTTGGGCATCGACTCCTTTTTTTGTGACTTATTGGAAATACGTCAAGTTGTGTCATTGTGCGTCGTGAAGAAGGTTCATTGCTGTCTGGTCTCATTGAGCGTCGAACAATTGAGACGATTGTTTTGACTGCGGGTTTGCTGAATGATGGCGCCGGCAGTTAATGACATGATGTGCCCGAAGGTACATAAAAAATCTGATTTGACTTGACTAACAATGCGACAAGTGCTAGTGAAGGTCGTACAGCAGACGACTGCGGCAAGTGAAAGTGGTGAAGGGTTAAGGGCTAAGTGAAATGTGCAGAAGACATAAGCAATAAGTAAAGCAAGGTTAGCAAATGGGATACATTAAGGCTTCTTTTGTTTGGATCGATTCAACTGTTGTGCGAAATGTAATATTTTCTTTGCATTTTTTTTAAATAATATTTATAGAAGTTCGTTTAATGCGCTACTCAGCCAAACATATATCATTGCGTGTCTGCTTTGCACCTTTGCTACAAGCGCGGCATGCTGAAAGTGCCAACAACAAGAACAAGTACAACAACAACAAACAAACCACTGAATTACACACAACGCATATGTCTTAAACAACATGTTACTAATTAAAATTCATAAATTTTTTTTATATTACTTTCATGCCCGCATGTCTGTTTATGCACGACAATGGCATTGGTAATGGCGTTGCGCAGTTCGTTGCTTAAGTCTTTTGTTTCTGACGCGTCAAAGGTATTTCATAAAGCTTTCAGTTTCAATGTTTGACTTTCAACACGATGAATGAAATTGTGCGCGTAAAAAATACATGTTCTAAATACTGCAAAATACATGAATTAAAGTCATAATAATAATAATAATCTTCATGCAACGTTAACGTTGGCCGGCGCACAATTTCGCATAAAATTGTCATAAATTAAAAGCAATTATATTTATTTCAGACAATTAAATCAATTTCAATTATGTTACTCACTTTTATTAGTTTAATAATTCGACAAAAAAATATGATAATTGATGCAAAAATTTAACGCACATTTAAAAGCAACTTTTTTTTAGTCTGTATAATATATTTTTACATATTTAAATTTCGGTATTTTTTTTTTTTTTTTGGTTTTAATCTCATTTATGTCTGTTTTAAATATAATTTTTATGACTTGAACAAATGTAAAACAAATTATTGAGTGCTCGTAAATAAAAAATGCTTTTGTTGTTGCTTTTTTTTTTTGCTTTACTGCCACATCGATAATGCCACCGTTGGCACTCAGTGACGGCGCTAAAGTTCATATCGCTGCAGATACTTTATCAACTCAATTCCCATACATAAGCACAGCTCTGTTCGGTTTTTAATGCGCTTTTTGTTATTGTTTTTGTCATTATATTTTATCTGCTTTTAGTTGACAGTTGAGCTGTGAGCTGTGATATCGCATTGTTCAAGTTTCATTATTTTTATGGCGCAATGCGTGCTGTTCTTAATTGATTTTAAATATAAAACAAAGCAGATTATACTTTTCTTTGTTTTAATTTCATTTTACAGCAATGAAACAAAAGATACAATACAATAATTTAATGTTGTTTTGATTAGCGAAAAGGTATTTTAATCGACTATGGTTATAAAAATTTTACGACAATGGGAAGACCCAAAAATCGAACAGAATCAGTTTTATTTTAAATGTAAAAAAACTATTAATTAAAAGGATTTATAGTTAGCATAAGTAAGATGTTAATTGAGTACTGATAAAAGTCATGATTTTTACAACAAATAAAAGGATTTTTATTGTACGTCAATGGATCACGAATCTATCGGTCATTGGAGCTTCTTCAGTACTAAGAATGTGCTTAGTAATTATAAAGAACTTTCGGTTCAGTGAATTCTTGAAGCAAGGACTATAAAAACTGAGAAAAGATTTTACTACCTAAATGTATGTTTAGTTAATCTAATTTTAAACAAGCAAATGGGGATCTTGAAATGTATAAAGTTTCAAGAACATTTTTGTTAAGAATTCATATATCATATATACCAATCGAAATACTTGATAACTTAGCATACGCTATGAAACAAGCTCTTCAGCAATGCTTGCCATACAAATTTATCAATTGAGTTATCTGCGCAAAAAGCCTTCAAATTGATTTAAATCAAAACTTTAAACTAAAAGTTTCATTTATTTGCATATTTTTTTTTACATATAGTATACAACTATCGTTGCTAATTAGTAATTGCACACCATTATAAAAAACAAACCGCACTTACCGCAGAGATAAGCAGAAATCCGCACTGCGAGAAATATCGCCTAATTGAGCTATTCTTGTTGTTGACAATTTGCTGCACAAGTCAAAGCGTTTGATGTCAATTCAATTGCAGCTTCGCTTCACATACACGAAATGTAAATTGTTTCTGTCGTATTTTATTGAGCGCGATTAATCTTTTTAATTTTATTTGATTTTTTGTTTTTTTTTTCTTATCGGTTTTTCGTACAAATTTCGTGCGATAAAATCAGCACATAAATTTTAACACTTGAAAGCAAAGGCACACAGATGCGTACAACAGACGCAGATACATGTAAATATGAATGCGTGTGTATACATAATTTAAATAGATACTTTGATTAGCATTTGGCGTTGCTACAGTGACATGTTTTTTTCTTTTATTATTTGCTCATTTAAATAAACATAAAAAATCACATAAACTTTTATTTTTTTTTCAATTATTTTTTTTTTTGTTTTTCTCGTTTTTTGTGCTTTGTAAGAAACACAAACGAATCAAGCAATAAACACACAATCAAATTGCTACGAGATACATTTAATGTACAAATGCCACCGAAAGCGTTGACAATTAATCAAAATGGCGTACAATGCAAAGTTTTATTGTATTTTTTTTTTGCTACGCTTGATGAAGATTAATGCTCATGTTTTTTAAGGTAATAATTTTTATTTTTTTTTTTTATTTTATTTATTATTATTATTGTTTTATTTCTTTACTTTTTTTTCTTTGAATTAAATTGAATTTTATTTTTATTTATTTATTTATGTTTTTATTGCATAGCGACGGCTTTTTGAACAAATCGATTGGTTGTTAGGCACCCTGTACCGTTGTCTGCGGCGCGTTTTCACTCAACCGACGCGCGTCTAGCGCAATTTTTACGTTACACGTTCAAATGCGAACTGGCAGCGTGCGAGGAAATATTTTTTCTGATTGGAACGCGGCAAATTCCAAGATGGAGCGCAAAACAAGTTAGTTAGTTTACACGTTGTTGTATTTGTTGTTGTTCTTGTTGTTGTTGTTATTGCCACCGTCATTTGCTACCCGCTTGCTTTCTTGCTACACTTTGGCTTCCGGTCACAAACTCATTCTGTCTGCGCGCCGCCAAAGCAAACAAACTTGTTTCTTCTTCAAAAATAAAACGAAAACAAAAAATAACCAAAAAAAAAAAATCGCTCTCGTGCTCACACAACACACAGATACACACACACACACACACACGCGCGCGGTGTCTCTCCCATATGCGAAGTGGGTGTTGCCGTTCATTGGCGCTCGCTTGCTTACTCATACGTGCGCTTGTCTTTGCTCTCTTTCTCGCCGAGCGCACGCTATCAATTGTAGCCATATTAAGCTTGATTACTGTTTAGATATATTTCGCTCAGTTGCTTTGTATGTGTGCACAACGCTGGCACTGCCCACTTTGCTCACACACACACACACACACACATGCACAAACGCGTATTAACTCAAATCAATTGTGCATGCCATGGCTCTCAGCCAATGCAATTAAACGCCACTGTAATAATTATTATCATTTATCAAATAATAAATTTCATTAATATTTTGTACAAATGTAAAAGATTTGATTTAATTGCAAAACAAATGTTATAATTTATATGAATTTCGGCGTTTTTGCAATTGTTTAATACAAACACTTTTAATTAATTGTCAAGTTTATTTATTTAAACATAATTATAATGAAAAGTCAATGCAAACAAATGAAATTTGAAGTGTTAAGCGTTTTAAATAAATTATTAACACAATAAATCAAGCGGAATTGAATAAAAGTCTCTGACCTTCTAAAACTTGAAATTATTTAAAGAAGTTATCAATGACATGCAAATAAATAATACAATCAGAAAATGATATGATATGGGAGACTAAGAAATTTTAAATAAATTAAAAATAACAAGTCAATTAAATGTTATATGTAATTAATTCAATACACATTCATTGGCCAGATATTCGGTGGGAACTAGTGTAAAGTTCTACCCCAAAAAATTAGATTTGTGTTCAAGATAATGTTTATGTATAATACCACAGAATGATTGAATAACATTTCCTCCTTCTATACTTCCAATACTTGTATTAAGTCTGATCTATGCAAGTAACTTGACTTCACCTTTGTGTAAAGCTGGCTACTCTCTTGGTTCCTCTGAAACCGTTCTATACAGTAGTAACTCACAAATTACAACATTTATACTACAAACTTAGAAAAAAATCGAATTTCTGAATTTTTTGAATTTTAAAGAGGTCATAGTATATATTTTTATCTATAAAATAGTTTTGGTTATTTTACAAGTACTATAATAATGTCATTTGCGTCTTTGTGATATTTGATTTGACTTGTTTCAATCGTACAATCAACAAACAAAGATACTTTTTAGCAAACGTTCTTTTGTGCTATTGTAAGTTTAAGATTGTTTTCAAAACTGCCATCAATCCACCTAAGCCAATAATTTGAAGACTTTATAATAATAATTTCTAGCTTTATAATAACGATTCTAACCACACCTTTCAATAATTATTATCTACCAAGTATTTTTGTATAATTTTAAAAAATATATTTTAGTCTGCCTCAACTTTTCGCTCTCGAAGTATAAAAAAATCGAAATAACTCATTAATATTTAATCTTAAAAACAAATGACTTTAAATAAAAATTCAACTAACGAAAAATTACCAAAAATATTACTTCTTAATGGCAGAAATCGCCAACACTTCGCTACCGTTGATAGACGCAGTGATATAACTTCAAGCTGAAGAAAAACGTAGTCAGTAAAGTATCTCTTTAAATTTATAGCACGACCCACGCTATACATTTAATGAGCGACAAAATAAAAATCACAACGTCTTCGCAAACATCAATTACCACAAATTAAATTTATTAAATGAAAACCCAAATGATAAAACAAATTATTTATGTGTGTGTCAACGGAAAAACTCAAGTTTGGAAAAACTTCAGGTTTTCTTTTTTGTTATATGAAAACATTTCGTGGTACGAAACTAAGCAATAAAACCATTAAACAACAACAAAGTAGCCTACAAGCTAGACAACCAACTAAGCTCACACAAACGTGGCCAAACAAGCTGCGCAGTAAATGAAATGAATTCGAAATGCGTGTGTGCGATACATGCCTCGGGCAGCCATAAAAAGACCAAACATGCAACAAAATTTATGCGACAATGTTGATGAAAAAATAAAATTAAATAACTTTAAGCAAGTTATCGGCGGAGGAGCGCAAATAAAATAAGGCGCAAATGCTCGTAAAATTCCAGTAATAAAATGAGTATGAAAAAAAGACAAATAAAAAAAAAAAAAAAATACCACGCAGGCGTGTCAGCCAATCAATGAACGCGCATCGACGAGACTCCACCTCAAAATGGGGGCACGAAAAAAATTTGGTTTCGATTGAGCAAACGAAAAACATACAAACACGCAAGCATGAAACGAGTTTGTGGCAAGCTTTGTGGCAGCAACACACACACATTGGCAACTGCAGTAGAGAAGCGTCACGTCCTGCTGTGCGCGCGACGCGATTGTAAGTTGCGATATTGTTGCAGCAACGTTGCGATACAGATACATGCTGAAGGCGTAAGATACAGATACGTAAACGTAAAGCCTGAGCGCGTGGCAGTTGGCTTGCATGCGTCTTTAGTTGCTGCGGCAACGGGGGTTGTTGGCTTCAAGGCGAAGGGTTCATGCAGCAAATGATTACATTTCGGTAAAAGAAGCGAAACAAAAACAAAAAAATGGGAATTGGTATTCGTAATGGAGTCAGGCGTGCCGGAATTGACGCAGGAGTGCTTCATTAAGCAGTGGCGTAGCGCATAGGAAGAGAAGCGGGTAGGCACTGCTGTGGCAAGGAGTAAGCATGATAAAAATTATAGCATTAATTGATCTTATAAATCTTATGTACAGCAATTAGACTTTATATTAATATAATATAAAAAAATAATATAATATTAAAATATCGCTGTTAAAATATAATAGAAATTTAATATTTTTCGAAATTTTGGGATTTTTAATTTCTATAAAGTCTTGCATAAATAAAAATTGTTTTACTATTATTACAAATTACCCAATATGATCTATAAAGCTTTATTTAATTCCCTTTCGAATTTAACTTTGCCCCTTTGCAAACGGCGCGCCTACGACACTGACATCTGCCTACTTCGGCTTACAAGTCATCCAACGCTGGCTAGCTTGCATGGCGTCCAAAGTGGGCTGTGCCAAACTAATTGAGGACTTTTATTATTATTTTTCTGTTCGTAGCTTCTCTCTTTTTTCAGAGCTCCTTTTATGGCGCAGCACATCTCTTTGGGCCTTACGCGAGTATTACTTACTTTGTGCCTGTTTCAACACATTTTATCCGTATTGCAGCCATTTGCAATTAATTTTGGCATTTTGACATTTGCAGTTTGCAAAGTATTTCTTTTACATCTTCTTTGTGGTATGTCTGTGGAATTTTTTCACACACGTTTGTTTTGATATGTGGGAGACAATTTAGATTGTCCGAACCGCAGATTGGCGACAAAATTTCTAATAAAAAAAACCTAAAGCCATGTAATTAAAAGTTGCCGTCGACAGCAAACAAATACAGACTGAGAGAAAAAAAAAATAAAAACACGACCAACGAGACAAAAAGTTCAACACGATGTTGGCCTCTGCCACTTTCTATGCGCCTGTCTTAGCTTGGCTTGACTTGGCTGGGATGCTGCTGAGAATTTATGCCGCCGATAACTAATGAAAACTGCCGTGACTGTAGGCATGCATTTTGTTTTCTCCTCAACGCTTGTCGTTTAATTGAAAGGGACCAAAGTTTAGATTTCGAAATAGTTTTGTGGCAGCTTGAAATTGAGGTCTGTCTGCCTGCAAAGTTCAATAGAGTTGTTAGAAGTTGCATGTGTAGATTTTTTGAAAATAAATGGCAGCAATTAGTGACTAGAACTTGATAAACAGAAAATGTATCTAAAATAGATAGTAAATATAATTTGGTAATTACAATTAATTTTCACCAATTTTGAAGTTATTTTATGCATTTCAGTTAGCATAGATTTGTATGCAAAAAGCGCAAACTATCTTATTTGAAATCTCATAAATGACTGTCAAAGTATAAAAAAAAATTGTGAAAGCATTGAAAAATTGCTGATGCAAAGATATGTGCTTATTAAAACACTTAATTGCTTTCAATGCATTTCTCTTGCATTTCATTAAATATTACCATAATATACAAATTTTTTATCGTCTTTAACTCATGCTAATGAAGACATAATAACACAGCTGATGATTGATGAAATCAACGAAAAATCGTGACGATCAAACGTACGTATGCAATCTAAATGCCACAACAAAATATCTGTGAAAGACAGAAAAAATTTTAAGAATTACAACATGCGATAGCAAATTATATTTTCTTGTTGTATTTATTTGCGGCGTTTGCAAAAAAAAAAAATAAACAAAAAAAAAAAAAAACTCGTTAAGTGCAACACATGCAATACGACAGAGAACGTTGTTTTTTTTTTGTTGATTGGACAAGAGCTTAAAGGATCGTGCAACGTTTGTTTCACATCAGCGAACTACATCAGCTAAAGGCATCATATCACAAACACGTGTCCCCCCGCGCGCCACTCGCCCAGATGAGTAGAGTTGAGATGCTGCAAGTGCATTAGTGTGAACAAGGATTGAGGCGCCGTCTAAATTACACTGGCCGCGCGTATATCGAGTACCATTTTGGCGCCACATTTCTGTTGCTGTCACTACCTCGCCTTGCCACCGCCATATATTCTTATGCAGCACTCAACACACACACAGACACACACATTTACGCAAACTCTGAACCCTCAACTGAGATACATTTTGTAGCTCAACTTAATTTAAATACACACGAAGCCATAACATGTATCTGTGTATGGCGCTATGTGTGTGTGTGTTTGTGTGTGTGTGCGCATATCAAAAGGAAAAAGTCTGCTCGATAAGCAAACGACACAAAATACAACAAAAATTCATACCTTTAGCTAGTGTATCTGCTTGTCCCCCGCACGTACGCTCGCATTCGTGCGCTCCATTGCCATTTGTCGATCCTTGCCAGCTGAACTCTTTTTCTTTTGTAGATAAACGCCGCATCTTCAATCTTCGTTTCGTTTCATTTGTGTTGATGGCAGCCGAAGCAGCGGCGGCGACGGCAATGGCAACGGCAACGTTGATGGTGGCAGCGACGGCGGCGACAACGACAATGACGATGAGTTTGCCAGCCGATATGGTTATGGGAATGTTGCCCATTAGCTTGCCTTGGGAAGAATATTGGGCAATGTAGATAATGTGTTTTTTCGGCTGTGTCTGTTGTTGTCTGCCTCGCCGTCGTCGTCATCGTCGTCTTCTTCGACGGCATAGCGCATTGGCGAGTTCTGATAAGCCGTTGACGAGGGAATACCTTCGCTCGTTCGCTGCACTTTGAGTTCGTAGAATTTTTTGTCTTTTTCCAAGAATTCTGACTTGTTTTCGTGGAAGACGACGCACAGAAAAACAACAAAGAGCAGCTTAGCGCGAGTTTAGTTTGCGGCAGTGACAAAATAGTTATAGCCCGATGAGCTGAAGGTAGTGCAGGTAGAATATATTGATGACTGTGCTTATGAGATACTTTGTAAGGACACGAAGCCGCGCACAATTTTAACTTTAACACAATATAAAACTTAAATCGATGAGTTACTTTGTTGACGAAATTAAACATATGCATTTTTAATTATTAATGTAGGAAATACAAGCAAGTTGTTGCTCGCTGCTTTCTCATTCCTGACTGGTATTTTTTAGGACTTTTCTGTTTACTGCTGTGGCGACGCTTTATTTGGAACTCGCTGATTCACATCGTCGTTCGATCAACTTCATTTTTATTAACCATTCTACGCATAACTATTTTAATAATATAAACAAATTCATAAATATGTTCATCTATGCTATATTAATTATAATATTTATTTTATAATAACTGCAAATGAAAATGGCAAAGTTTTCGTTAACCTTGAAGAAATTTTCTTTAACTTTATCATATCATATAACGGAAGCTCTGCAATACGTGTGTATTTCAAAGCAGATAATGATCAAAAGCTTCTTAAGAATCTTGCCACTTGATGCCATTCAACCAACACATCTTAAATCCTTAGATGTATCTACAAACTGGCAATGTCCCATTACATTAACTCATTGAGTTCTAGATGAATGACATGTTTATGGCGCAAATTAAGCCACTGATGCGTGTTGGCACCAATAGTGCCCCAACTGACGCAACTTATTGCTGCCCCCATGGCCAGATACGTTACGTTACGTGGAACCTGTTCTAATGCAACCATTAAGAATGCAGACACATGAGTCTCAGACTTGGCGAAAAATAATTCAATGCGACATTCTAACGATAAGTGTTGCATATTGTACGCCATTTTTGTTTTTCTTTTTGCACAACTGCTGTTGCATATGCCACACATTTGCTCCGCTTTGGTAACACTTGTGCCTTAAATTCGTTGTTAGTTACGCGTTGCACATGACGTTATCTCGGCATTATGACAGGCCAACTGTTCCTATTTTTTTTTTCTTTTAATTCTAACAAATTTTGTTTTTGTTTTGTTTGCTTCGTTGGCAAAACACACGTTCTACATACAGCAAATGCAAAATGTAGATATGCAGATACATTGCTGCATATTTGAATTTCTATTAATTTAATTGCATGTGTGTGAGCGCTGCACATGTGCGATTAATTATTGTTAGAGATTATTTTGTGCTCAAGTCATTCAATTATTTAAATTTTTGACCCATTAGAATAAGTTGTATGGTGAAATTGTATATTGTATCTCAACAATTGCAGTAAAATATATTTCACATAATTGTTTGGGATATGAAAGTGATAATTAATGACGAGCTCAATCGATGAGTTGATTCCTGACTTAGTTCGAATTTGAAGAACACATCTTTGATAATAAAGTTCATAATTATGACAAGAGATCTGTTAGAAAATTTTCTATTTTTATGAATTCTCTTATTTATTTTTCAACCTTTGTTTTTTACACTTGATATTTTTTTCTCTTTAAACAAAAAATACTCTCACAACATTATGTCAGATTTACTCTCTCATATATTATAATATAATATCTCTTTCATTAGTTTTTCAAAAAATAAATTTCAAATCCAATTATTCCTACCAAAATTCTATAGCTTGTTATATATGTTTGTGTATTTTCTCAAAGGCGTATCCAAGCTCTTAAGTGACACACATTTGATATTCTTTCTTATATATTATTATTCAAATACCTTTTTAACACTTATTTATCTGAGAACTTTATGAAAACCCGCTGCACCATTAAGACTCATTGTAGCTGAAGCCCCTATCAAATATCCAAAAAGCCATCAAATATCATGGCAACCACAAACCCGCTTAAATACGCCGACGAGTGTCATTGCCAATGCTTAATTAAATGCCGAACCTTTTTTTGTTCTAATCTATGTAAAACTCAAAGGCCGAACGTACAACACGAGTCAAGAAATTGTGCACGCACTTTGACCGATCTCTGACAGTTGAACCGACGCTGCTGCGCCTACGCGTTGGCCTGCAACTCTGGCGCCAGTTGGGACAACTGAAATGAGATTAAACAAAGAAGAGCGAAGAAATTACTTAAACAAAAGCCGCCAAAGTTGTGCGCTGAGTGAGCATGAACGCTTAAGCGGCGCTACGAAGCGTCAATGCAGTCGAACGCCGCCGTCGCCGTCAGTCAGACGAGCGCATTACTACAAATCGACAAACGACATGAAAATGCGCTTTAACAATGCGCCGTTAAACTAGATAAAAGTAAAGCCGCCATTAAGTTGGGCAATCTAAAGAACGCATAAGCTTTAAGTATTTCACTTTAGTAAACTTTACTTTTTCGATTTTGTTTTTCCTTTGGCGCTTATTAAACTCATTGTGCATTGCAATTAACTTGAAATCGATTAAAATATATTTTATATAATGCGAAGTTAACTTAACTTCAAAGCGTAGAAAGTACACATTTTCGTACGCGCAAAATTCCAGCAAGCTGCTCAAGCTCATTACTCATGCAGTCGCCTCGCTCGTCTCGTAGCACTTAAGAGCTTGACTTGCACAACAACAACGGCAACAACAACGACAACGACAACTCTAGACCCTTGCAGAAAGGCGTGCACAGACCGACGTTTGCGCTTCATGTCGCCCGTTGCGCGAGCAGACTTTGGGCTACTCATCTCTGAAGCGCAGCTAATAAAAGCGATCGTAAAACAAGTTTGCCTAATTGATCGCGCGTACGCCAAAGACAGACGCAACCACAAACACAGCGCGTGAAAGAGACAACAACTCAGCGAGTGTGAGCGAGTTGGCGCGCAGAACCGCAAGTCGTTAATGCTGCGACGGCGTCGATGTCGGCAGAGCCAAGGCGTCAAGACTGAGGCCAGCATGCAAAGAAGGCGAAATTTTTGCCATACCACGGCATGAGCCACAAACAGACGCAGAGATCAAAGGCGGCTACGAAGTGTTGATTTTGGTGGCGTTACCGCGCAGTGACCGCACACACCGCACTCACCGGCCACAGCACCAACAACAAGCCAAAGCAACAACAATAAAAGCATACATTGGCGCTTTTTGAATAACGTCGTCCCGACGCCTCCGCCACCACCGCCGCTGCTGCGTCTTCATGCATCGTTGTGGTCGGTCGTCTTCATTGCCTGGCCGGACAGGCTTTTAAGCGATGACACCAAATCGCTATTTAGTCGCGCTCTGTTGAAGGCTCCACAGCCAACGTACGACTCGTATGTCGAACTGGAGGTCATTAAAATTAATTTGGATCAATTTGGTTTGCTGCCAAATTGTTGACAATGAAATATAACTGACCGCCGCCAGCGTCGTCGTCAGCGTCATCAATGTCTCGTTGCCTGTGGCAGTGATTGTGACTCTTCGACTGTGGCTGTGACTGTGACTGTTTCTGTGTCTTGCTGTTCTTCTTTGTGATAGAGACTTGAAGCGCGTTAAAAATTTCAACACATCATTTAAAATTAAATATTAATCATTATTCATTTAAGATCACTGGAGATGAAAATAAAAACATAAACTGTCCAAAAAGTAGAATAGTCAGGAAAAAAAAAGAGTTTGTTTTAGCACCTTTTGTTTTCGAGATCTAAATTTATATGCAGACGGATAAGCAAATATATTGGTCAGACCATAATGACTAACTAACTTTCACTGTCGTTGTGATTAAATAATATATGTAAACATTAGTTATTGACTGTTAAAATATTTTGCAATATGACTAAGAAAGGTTTGAAAATGTATTTAACGGTTGGCACAGCAATAAATATAATAATTATGTTTTATCTTTTCTGTTTAAAGAAACCGTTACTCTGAACGTACTTAAAGAGGAAAAAACTTGATTTTTAAAACATTTAAAGCTGTGAGAACTGAGAAATTCAGTCAAAGTCTATAAAGTAACAAAATTCCTATTAATTTATAAGGTAAAATGATGAAATAAATATTTATAATATTTATAAATTTTTTTACAAAAGACACATTTTTTGTTTTAATTTTTTTATTTAAGAATTATTATTTATTTATTAATTTAATTTAATTTCTTATTGTATTTTTACACAATATTGACTTCACGCATAAACGGACGTTCACACATTACATAACGCAAAAATTACGTTTAAAAAAGGTCTTATTTTTGTGACAGTACAAAGTATCTTTTCTTTAATAGCATTAAGACTTTGTGATATATTTAATATTACCAAAGTACGAAGAAATGTGTAATTCTGTTAAGTAATCTGTGAACAATTCCAAATTAGAACATTTCAAATGTACTTCAATACTTTAAGACTGTTTAAATTAATTTTTAAAATTATAATTTAAACATTTTGACTTGGAAAACAAAGTTCTAAAAATTAAAAAAAGTAATAAAATCTAAAAAAAAATTTAGATTAACTTGTTGCTTGACAAAATTGTATCGTATAGTAGACACTTTCTCAGACACACCTATTAAAAACTATAAATTTCATTTAACTGGGCATAACTTTACTATTGGTTTCACTAGGCTCTAATACATATATATAGATACATACGTTACTTAGGTTAAAAACTTTTGGCACAGTTTAGCGGGCACGGCTTTGGTATGGGCGGTTGGCTTGTTGTGCGTTCGATGGGTGTGTCGAACGTTCGCTAAATCAATTATTCGAAGAACGCTCTGGCAGACCAGTGCGTGTAATGACGCTCGTGGTGATTTCGCCATTGGCGCCGCTGCGGCTCGGCTCAATGGAGGGCACGCTGCTCCAATGAAATAAAATGCAATTAGCGCATGTATAATTAAGGAGGAGTAATTAAGCACTTACGACTGAGCGATTTGACGATTGAGCGTTGCCGAGTTGGGCAAATGCGGCGATTGACTCTGCGATGGCGGATTATTGAACGGTGAATGACTCTCCGAGGTGACATGATGCCGTGACATGTTCAGCGAGCCAACTGCCGCGGCCGTGTCCGTGCTCTGTGAGAGTGTTGGTATACTATTGCGCGCCGCGGCCGCTGCCGGGCCAAAAGACGCTGCGGCCACCACCGCCGCGGCCGATTGTGCCGCTTGTGCGACGGCCACCGCTTGTGCGCTCATCTCGTGGAATTGTTCGGCACTGGCGCCGGCCTGACCGTTCATCGTTAAGCCGGGCACCTGCGAGGGATACAGTAGGCCAACGCTCTGACCCATGCCTGCAAAGAGTCGAAGATCTGCTAATAAGCATCACAACACAAACAGAAACCACACGCTTATGACTTACTTGGCAGTGGGCCACCACGCATGGGCGCGCCGCCATTATTCTTTGGCTTCCGTTTGCGTTTCTGTATGCCGTCCTTCTTCATGGAGAGCGGTCGATTCATGTTGTGCAGCTTGAAGTAGAGACCGCAGGCATTGCACACCGGATTGCCTTCGTTGTTGCGGCGCCAGAGCGTCGTCGAGTTCGTCTGGCAGTTGGCGCATGTGACGCCGGTGCGGCGATTGTTGGGCGCCGCGGCCGCCTTCGGCTTCGATTGACGCGGCGGCATACGACCCGTGGTACGCACAGTCGAGCCGCAACAGACGGGGCAGTAAACTTCGTTGCCTTTGCGCAGTAACTGCGAGGTGCAGTTCTCGCACTTGATATCTGTCAAGGAGGTTGTGGCACAGAGCGACGCTGAGTCATAGCTGGTGATCGAGGGCGAGGAAGACCAATGGGATGTCGTCATATTCGCTGAGGGATACTCATCGACCACTTGCGGATGATAGCTCGTCTAGAAGTGGACGGACGAAAGACATGTTTGAGTCGTGGAAATATATATAAAAATTGGGATTTGAGGGACATTAATACTACTTATGAGTTGAGGAACTTATGTTCCTTTTAAAAATTATTATAGCTCGTCTAGAAGTGAACGGACGAAAAAAATATTTCAGTCGTGGAAATATATAAAAATTGGGATTTGAGGGACATTAATACTACTTATGAGTTGAGGAACTTATGTTCCTTTTAAAAATTATCATAGCTCGTCTAGAAGTGAACGGACGAAAGAAATATTTCAGTCGTGGAAATATATAAAAATTGGGATTTGAGGGACATTAATAGAACTTTTAAAAATTATCACTAAAAAGTCTGTTTGATATATTCATGATTGAACTTCTTCTATAAGAAACTAATATAGACACCATATAATCTCTTCCTTTACTTACAAATTGCACGCTTTGATACTCCGTGCCCGGCGCACCCCAAATCTGCTGTTCGTTCGCATCGAAGGGCAATGTCTGGTACGGACCCGGCTGACGTAACGAAGCCAAATTCGGATCCGATTTCGTAACGAACTGTGTCGGATGTGTGGCATAGATCATGTTGCCCTGCGGCAATGGATATGAGTTGGTCGGCGCATATGAGGAGGCCAGATAAGCGTTACCTAAATCGGCATATGTCTTGGACTCATTGGCATGCACGCTGGCATCGACCACAGTGCCATCGTAGTGATAGATATTTGTATTGGGCGCGCCACCCGCGCCACCGCCACTGGGCCCACTGCCCGGGCCGCTGCCATTGTCCGTCAGTGTGGCCGCGCTGCTGAAACGGACATCATCGCCGACGAGCCGTAAAGTGGGCGGTGCGCCGCCCAAATGGCCGCCACCTTGCGTCACCATGGTATGAGCGGCCAAAACAGCGGCGACGCTGCTCTGTTGTTGCTGCTGCTGTTGTTGTTGTTGTTGCTGCTGCAACGCCTCCGTTGTGACGACAATTGTATCGGCATAATGAGCGCCGCCATTCGGTGTTGGACATTGCTGTGCATGCTGCAACTGTTGCTGGTGTTGTGACTGTTGTTGTTGTTGCTGCTGCTGTTGTTGTTGATGTGTCTGTTGTTGCTGCTGCTGTTGTTGTTGTTGTTGTTGATGTGCATCGGCAGCGCTGCCAACGGTCACTTGCTCCTTCTCAATATGCTCAATTTTGATCTGCTGCTCAATATCTTCCGTCGAACAGATAAATTCGCCATTCTCATTTCTATAAGCATAAACTGTAGCCTGTTGTTGTTGCTGTTGTTGTTGCTGTGGATCTTCATTGCTCGGCGCCATTTGTACATAATTAGCGGGCGAATGATGACGATGATACTCCTGCGCTTGGCCATCAATTTGATCGCAACTGGGCGCATCATTAACCTCACTGTGTGAGAGAGAGAGGGAGGGAGTGTAAGCAAATTTGTGACTTTGCGGTTTCTGCAATTACTTACAGTGTGCCGGCCGTGGTTAGAATGCGTCGCTGCTGTGTGCCGCGCGCCAGTCGCACATGTTCATGCTCGTCACTGCCGCTGACCGTTGTTGTATTTGGCTGACTCGACTGCACGACAACCACGGTGGGCGGCTGTTGTTGCTCCTGGCTCTGCGCCTGCTGTTGTTGCTCGTCTAAATTACCGCTATTTGCGGCCTGCAATTGCTCACCGCCATTATTCGTTTCGCTTTTTATCTTATCCAACAGTTGTTGCTTAACTAAAACTTGTTGCTGTTGCTGCTGCTGCAATTGTTGCTGCTGCTGTTGCTGCTGCTGCGGCGGTGTCTGACTTTCCATCTGCAATGCACAAAGTTCGAATGATGAATGAGCTCACAATTCATACAAAAAAAAAAACGAGTAAATTATTAAAGCAAAAAAAAAATAAGAAACTTGTCAAAAGTGTGGCTCAAGTTCCGGTCTCGAGGCGCGCATTCGTTTGTTGCATGAATGAACTTTCGCGAGTTTGACTCGAATTTCCGCTCCAAAGCGCGAAGTATGTTAAAAAGAAGGCAATACGAAAATAAAACAAGCTTTAAAGTATCTTAGAGCAACGCAGGCGGCAAACTACAAAAGCAAACACACTCAATTTGTCACCTACAATAATAACATAAAAAATAAAAAATAAAAAGAAAACGAACAACAAAAAAATATTCTTGACTTGTTGGCTTTGGCTTTGTTTTACTGTTGTCTGTTGTCATCATCATGCCGCAGTCATGTTTACTCTCAACGTCAACTTGCGTCGTCTCGTGCGTTTTCTGCTTCTACTTCAACAACGTCAACGACTGCAACAACAACAACAACAGCAACAATAAGCATTTTTGTGTCAACATTATTTTTCACTTTTCATTTACTGCGGAGGAAATTGTCTGTGCGTCTATGAAAACTCCCTAGAGTTGGTCTGCCTACACCAGCGTCACACAACAACAACACACACCAACACCACAACAATTCTTAAAATTTTTCACAACTTCAAGTCCGACTCATTCATATTGTTTGCTTAAGCATGGCTCACAAATCGGAAATCAGTCTGAAAAAAAAAAACAATAACAAAAAGTGACCGAAACAACAAAACAAATGTTTTACTGTAATAAAATTTTGTTGTAAGAATTAAAAAAAAAAAAAAAAATAAATATGTGTAAAACTTGGTTATTTCGATCGTAAAATAAAGAAGGCTTTGGCAACAGAACTGTCACCGTCATCATTTGCGAAGTCGTCACTCAATGGCATTGGGGGTGGACGCGCCTCGTTGTCAGTGTCATGTCGGCAATTTGTTTGCCAAGTGCATACTTGGCCTCACTTGACGTGCCGTGCCGTGCCGTGACGTGACGTGATTCACGTAGATTACATAAACATACATTGAAACACACACGTGTTAATAGTTGAGACGACGTCAGAATTTCAGCACTTCTATTAAATAAGGCGATTTTGAAACTGTTCAGCGATTGTTGAAAGTCACTCAGTCAGCATTACGACAATAGGCGACTTGTCGCAAAGGTGAGATATATGTACATATAAGGTATAATAATAGATTTTTATACTTTCGAAAAGAGTTACTTGTGTGATCCGAAACTTAAAACTTTACATTTAATATTGAAGCATTGAAATAAGATTAAAAAAATTACGTCAAAAATGCATGAGTCGTATTATTGATAAGCCTATAATATATTCGAATGGTCCAAGCTTACTACTTCTTTAACAACAACGCCTGCGTCATTATGATCCGGAAAAACCCATTAATTTCTGATTAAGACATGAATTCATGAACCGTCTTGTAATTTGATAATAGTTCAAGATCACGTAACCACAAGCTGTTATACTTTAGACTGTGGACTTTGACATTGACATTGACGAGTTCAGTGCTTCCCATGAGGAGCTCTTGTACGTCGTTAGAACAACTCATATATGTATAACGAATCCAAACGTTTCCGCGAAATGATTATAAACATAAGTACAATCAGTGCGCCTAAACTGTCATGACTCAAATGACTTATCTGCTGTCAATGAGCAACAAATTGGTATAAAAAAAAGAAGGCTTTGAGTCAGCAACAAAAATGAAGTATGAATGTTTGGTACAAAGTTTAACAAGTGACAAATGCAAATATTGTATCAAAGTGACCAGTAGTATTATAACAGACCCTGGTGAGTATTTAAAGTAGATATTTTTACTACGTCTGCGATAAGGCAAAGAAACAAAAACAGAAACATGAAAAAAAGGCACGCGTCTCTGATATAACTTACATATCATTTGTATACAAATGTAGTTAAGATACAATATCTTATCCGACGCTATCAGCGACAACAATCAGCTGTGCTGCTGCTGCTGCTGCTACTGTTGATATTTGGCCCCCCCCTAATGTGCTGGTGGGTCATGGCGCCTAGGCGAAGACGTCATTAATTAACGATAAAGCAAATCGCAATTACCAAAGATTGTTTAGTAACATGACAATCTCAAGCAATAACAAAAACATAAATGAAAGAGCCTTCGGCATAAAATTACTTTCACTAACAAACTCAAATCGTTGTGGGGCAAACACACCCTCACTTGTCTCACTTTTTATCTATATAAACAACAGATATTGCCAATAATCGCACCTCATTTTTCGCTTTCGCTTTGTTTCTGCTCATTTCATTTCTTTTGTTTTTATTTTATTATTTACAGTCGGCTTTAAAATATTGATCTGTTGTACTTTCGTTTTTCGTATTTGATTATTTGGAACGTGTCGTCGTCGGTTTCTCGTATCTGACACACATTTACAAGATACAGATACAATGACGCTTTGTTAACGGTATACTCTGACGCGTGCTATTATTTTATTTTTATATACATTATATTTTTTTATTCTTTTTGTTTTATTAATTTGCGGTTTTTGTGGCTGTTAACAAGTGGCAAAGCTAAGTAGTTGTCGGTATTATTATCGGAACGGCGGCCGATGATAAGCCGATCGATAAGATTTGCTAATTTGGTTTGCAGTTATTTTATTTGTTTCAATTATCTTTTAGTTAAATGAAAGCAATCATTAAAATCAAATCATAATAAAAGTTTTGTAAATGTCAAGTTCAACCTTGTATATTGTTGGGATAAGATTATATGATATTGTGGGTGCTTTGATTAATTTCGAACGATTTTCATTGTACGTGCGAGTTTAGAGTTTTCTTATAAGAACATTCTGCTAATAATTGATCCCTTTGAAGATTCGTCTGATAAATGTATACTTTCTGATATCAATTACATTAAAGTTTAAATGCTTAAATACTCCTTTGTTGCATTGGGCAACATGCTACATACGACACTCTAGAGTTGTTGTATAATCTATGATATTTTTATAAAAAGCAAAGCAAGAACTTCAACAGATGAGTTCGATTTGTATGATACAGACATATACAACAACAATCCGTATAAGTTTTCCATTTAAAGAACCATTAAAAGTGCCATAAATGAAATCTCTCAATAAAAATAAAAACATTGAATGAATTGTCTTCTGAAACTCCTTTCAATTCACACCCATTTAATAAGTCATGCTCATAACATGTTTTTAGGTCACAACTTTTATGTTTGACACTTAAAATTGTGCCTTATAAAACTACAATTAATTAAATTGTTATAACGCAAATAAAGAACTAAATTTTTTACAAAATCGAAAAGCATCAGAACGGCGCTGAGATGACAATTTAAAAAAAATAAAAAACAAGAGTCAAACTCATTATTGAGAGCAATCGTCAGCAGCAATAACAGATTCTTTTACAGACAAACGAAACGATGCGATAAGACAAATTGATTTATAATAAATGAGTCACTGAGGCTCAGTAAAGTGGCCCGAAAAACCAGTCGGCGACAAAATTAAAACCGAAGGCGACACATTTCAAGAACCAAAATCCATTAAAACAAAAGACAAAGAGAAAATGAAACAGAATGAATGAACTTAAAGAAAGAGTGGAAAGATCCATTATCTTTATGAGGTAAGACGCACGAAATTGCGACGGTGGCGTCAAAATACCTTAAGGTCAACTATTAAAAAAAAACCAAGCAAGCTGAAAAATAGCAACAACAAAAACAACGGGCAACGTGTCTGAAATTAGACTAAACTAAAAAAAAAATTCAAACAAAATTCACATTGCAAGCGTTCATTCATGAAAACCAAAAAAAAAAAGGTCAAATGCATTTTATTGCACACGAAATGAGAATATTATGTCAATCTTATCACCTTGCATAGCGCCGATGTCGACCTAGAAGCCGACTTCGTAGCCAGTCCGAAAAGGATAACAAGCGTGTTAGCCGAAGAGTGCAGGAAGGAAGCAAAAGACGACGCCGACGTCGACGCTAATGTGTCGAAATGAGTTAAAAAGGTTTTTATTTAGTTACACATTTTTATATTATCTAAGGACATCTTTAAAATTTTTTTATGAATGAAGTATAAATGTGGAGAAAGTGTCATCATCCCTCGACTTGGACGCGTTTAGGGGTTGAAATGTCCTGGCACACAGGAAGTTGACAAGGGCGAGCCAATCATATTGGTAAAATTTAACAGTTGGTCATGGTCTGATAATGCAATCGATCGTTGGCGGCGACCTCTATTGATATACATTAGACACGCGCCTTGCACGTCGATATGGTGGTTTTTTTTTTAGGGTAGAAAAGGAAGGAAGAAAAAACAATGTGTGAGCGTCTTTTGAGAGATGCCTTTTTAATGACTCTTAAATAAAGTTGTTACGCTTATCAAAAGCTGATTTTCTATACTTTTTTTTTGTTTTTTTTATCTATTAAAAATGGCGTTTGTCGCACAATGAGAATTCGTTGAGCTGCTGTATAAGCCCAAGTCGTAAGTCTGTGATATAAATATATGTATTTATTTTTCGTTTTTTAAACTGCTCTAGTATAATTTATTATTTTATAACACGCGACGTTTAGTTAATAAAATGGCACTTAATTAAACATTGTGATAACTTTGCTAACAAAGCAAGCGAGCGAATGTTGGTTAAGGAGTGTAAGAGCGGCGCGGTGTGTGAAGTGTAGCGGAAATGATCTAACATTTTGCTGAGCTATTCCGACGCGCAAATCGCTCTTTGGAAGATGAGCAAAGTGCGCGAACCGCAGATTTAAAACATGGCTAGCAGATACTTACTTACTTAGCTGAATGACGAAAACAAAACTACATTCTTAAAAAATCTATAATTATTAATTTGGAATGCCTTACAAATAAACATTAGTCTTCTTCGATTTTTAATTATTTAGAAACAATAAAATATTATTTGGTTCAACAACTTAAATGAGTTTCAAAGGTTGAAGGTCCGTCGGTATTTACTAGATAGATTTTTCTACAAAGTTAGCTAACACTGAATAGTCTTTTAAATTTGCTCTAATTTAAAAATAATAATAACAAATCATTTGGAAAAAAATATTAAGCATTATAAAATAATGTTTTCACACGCATTTATTTTTAAAGAACATTTTAATAAAAATTAAATTCAATGGCAAAAGGGATGAATAACAAATGTGTCACAAGGAAATCGAAGCCATCAGACAGCTTGACTTTTCATTAGTAAATGCTTAAATACAAATTTAATATAGTTGAATATTTAATAGTATAAAATAAATAATGAGTTTAATATTTATTTTTTTATACATCAATTTTATTTTTTAGTGACCGTTCTTTTATATTTCATATTTATTTTATTTTATAATTTGTAAAATTTTTTTTTGTATATTTTTTTTATTAATTCATTTATTTTCTATAATTTCTATTAATAAATATTTTATTTTATTTTTAATCTTTTATAATTTCAATTAATTTTTGTATAAATAAGCATTTTTATTCTTTTGTTTCAAGTATTTCTTCCATACTAACCTTCAGTTGCATTTTAACACTTGTTTGCATCACTTGGCAAATCATCAAATAAAAATTATTATCTCAGTTTCCGTTTATCACTGCCTTATTCGGTCTTATTATCTATGTAAACACCAAACAATTTTTTTTATGTTTTTTATTTTTCTTTTTTTTATCAAACACAAAACAACATTTGCACAAAAATTTCCCAAAATATTTCAAGTTTTCATATCGAACGGAACTTTGAGCGCAATGTTGTCGTCACGTAGTCCGTAAAATCAGCGACAAATATTCGGGAGGTACCCGTACCCGTGCTAATGTCAAAGCAATTTCCAATTGACTTTAACTTAGAACTTTTGTGGGTTCAGTTTGGGTTTTGCGCCTCACAATGGTGAACGTTTACTGTTGTGAAGCTATCACCGCCAAAACGGGCAAGTTTCAATTTTGGTCGACAACGACGACGACGACGACGACAACGACAACAACGACACCGACTACGAGCCTACAGGCCTGAGTGGCGGGTATCTTTGTCAGCTCTACTACTACCACTGATTTCCAATTAATACGCATACCATTGCACTTAGCACACCTATGTGCAGCTGTGTGTGTATATACATGTACACCAATACCAAGAGATAAGGTTATAGTATGAATCTATATATGAAAAGTTTCTGGCGCATAATTTGCCGACTGTATTTAACTAAGAACAGTTTGAAAAATATATGTGGCAAAGGTGTTGGCGGGAAAACGCGACCGCATTATTGTCAGTGTATCTGTGTGAGTGTGAATTATGATTTATATATGCTCGCTCTTACTCTAAGTGTATAGGTGTGAATTTGTCTCAGTGTTTGTTATCTTATCGCCCGCAACAACAGCGATAAACGTACGTGAAAGGTAAACGTTGCGTTGCGATAAGTATCTGTGAGATACAAATTGCGCATGCGTGTTCGGTTTGTTTTGCTAGTGTTTGTGTCTTACTGCTGGCTTGTTGAAAAGGTGCAAAGCAAAGAAGAACATGTCAAAAAAAAATATATATATATATATATATATATAATAACACCGAAACCTCAAAAACCAAAGTGAATTCAAAGCAAAACCAAATCAAATTTCTTTCAACTTCTTTATTTTGTTTATACACAAGCCTTGAGCATGCTTAGATGCTTCCCATTTTTTCTTGCAATACATTTAAATTTTATTTTTATTTTTATTTTCTTTTTTGTTTTTTATTTTTTTTGTACTTCAGGGAATTTATTTTCAATTTCTTAGTTGTAATGTTGATGATTTTGTTTCATGAAATTGTTCGTTAGTTAATGATTGTGCAATTGTGCGCTCGCCTTTAATTACGCTCATAAAATATACAACATTTTTACAACCTCTATTAGAGAACTTCAATAAATATAATAGAGCGACATTTGTCAACAATTCGCTCGGCGCAATTCATTGCGTCAAAACACGTTGCTTCATACATACTAAGTAAAGGTACAGTTTATTTTTTGTTGTTGTTTTTGTTTTTGTTGTTGTTTTTCTATTGTTTCTCCCCCGCTGTTGTTTCTAATTTGTAGCCTCATTTTAGACACTCAAAGTGCTCCATTTTCACCACTTGTATATGATGTGGCAATTTCTGTGCTTAACGCACGTGCCGTCATTATACTGGAGTGTGCTGTAAATTTAAGTACACTTCAGGCTTCAAGTCTTTGTAGGCGTTAGGTTCTTCAACATGACTATATCATTTTAATATATATATATTTGGAATTTTTCAAAAGTTGTACTCATTTTCGATTCTTCAAACAAATAATATCATTAAGAGTCTAGATAGTAAATATTTATCACTTAACAAAACTTGTCTTACAAACTAATGGCAGACTTTGAATTATGATCTATGCGACCATCGATCTAGTTTCGAATTAAAGTAAAATTAGTAATCAGATAAATCGAAAGGCAAGAGAGTGGCCTGAAAGCATATGATGTGTTGGAAATCAGCTAGGAATTCGCTTTTGTCGCTTTGGGATCAAGGAATTTGTCGAATTCGTATTCATACAGATCTTATTTAACTAAATGATTTAAGGGAGTATAATGAAAGTTCTCAAATCACCTTTTGTTTATTTATTAACTTTATTGAAAACCACCTTACAGTTTACAGTTGAAAGCATAAATCGAATGCTCAGTTAATCTTTTCGCACCGTTAGCAATGAAAAATGACTTCGCTACTGTTAAGATTTGCTGCAATTACTATTCGCAACACACAATGAGATACTCGCACACAAAGTCATTAAGCACATGTGCATGTTCAATGCATATACCAACAAATACCGAATGCAGATAATTCTAATTGTTCAAATTTATAGCTAACATAAATCAAACTTAAACCAAGTGCATGACAATATAGTGAAAAATCGCTGCAGTTCAATCTTAAAAGCTCGATTGCGGAAATGTCTAAGAGTGTCTTCAAATAATAAATAGAAGTCAGGGAGACCTTGGTGGTTTGTGCTTTGTGCTGGCCACGTATGAAAGATGATACTCGAAAATAAATGACAGCAAAAGCAACACAGCGGCGGCACGCACAAAAGCCACAAAAGTATCTAATAGTTTAAGTAGCTAAACTCATTTGAAACTATGCTTGCGATATGCAACGCAGACAAAGCAGACAGACAGACTGGCTTGCATGAGTTGGGTTGGGTTGGGCTTAAGCCTCTATCACTCTGGCAGAAAACTGTCTTACAACATCAAGAGCATGATTAATAACAACGCCAATCGCTGGAAAGCAACTGAGCTGAGCTGAGCCGATTCAAGCATTTCGAGCATTCGTGCGCGCATGCGCAACTGACATTTCTGACATTTTTACAAATGGCGAAACATGAATTCGACATTTGCGTTTGCCGTTTGCATTTGGCAAAGACTTTGCGCATGCTTCGTTGGCTTTGTAATTCACGTTGGCAGCCAGGCAACCGACCCGGCAACGATCAGCAATCATTGAGGACGACATCAATGGCGCTAAGTCGGAAATTGTTTGGAATTTTAAGCCATTTCATGTCTCTACATGCATATACATATAAGACACTGTCCCACAAGGTCTGGGTATTTGACATTTTTGTGTTGGCTTATTATTTGTTTTTTTAGTTCAGGAACAAATTTTGAATGTTAAACTGCCGTATGTGCGCGCTGGGCCTGTGCATGAAATGTCGATTTTTTTCTTCAATTTCTAGAACCCTGAGTTAAGAGCATGCTTTCTTTTTCATTGATGATTGCATGTAGGACGAAATATACTAATTTTTTTTAAATTAAATCTTGCTTTAATCTAGAAAGTATCTGTCATTGCCGTCATATACAAACTTATACAATTAGGTCTCATTTTTCACAGATTTTGTGTAAGCGCTTTGCAACATTTTATCATTCGAATTCATTTCGCTATAAAAATGCAACAACAATTGACTTAACACGCCCCTCCCGCCGACTATTTACAACGCTTTGTGCGTCTCAGTGTCACTTCTTTATAACACCTTCGTGTATTAAAGCCTGCTCATCATACGCCGCTGACTCATCATCATGTTGTTTTCAAGTGTTATTGTTTGCGCTGCTCATTTTAGTATAACTTGTAAAAATTTCCACTGAATCAACAATTTTTAATGTCATAATTGATGGGCGCCTTAAAATTTCTTTATTGCTTTAATACGCCTGACTTTGTTGATTTACTGTCCGAAACCTATTGGCATTTTTTTCTCAAACAAAAAAGTCAAAACAAACTGCTGACCAACTTTCAATTTATCAGCCGCTTGGTCTTTTAAAATTATTAAAATGACTTTGCAAGTACTTTGACCAAAGACAAAAACAAATGTGAAAAAATTATAAACTTTTCAATAAACTTTGCCAGGGCACGGAACGCATCGCGTTATCAGCAACTTGACGCGCTCAACTTGCTGCGTGTATTTGTATCTTTGCCGTTCGATCAAGTCTTTGGCATTTGGAAAAATATTTTATTGCTTTATAGAAATTTAATTTATTATTTTTGTGCACAATTTTTTCCATTTAATATCATTTCGGTTTTCTCACACAACGCAAAGATAAGAAATTCTTCACCTCGCTTGTCGAAGTTGAACCAAGCAAAGCCGACAACATGGCAGACAACAACAATAATGTAAGCTTTTTTTTTGGCTTTCATTCTTTAATTACGCGCCCATTTTATAAACAAAATGTATGAATACAAACCACCACCAATATTAATATAAAGCCATGGCGTCTTAGGCGGGGAATTTTCAACGCATTTCAGGGTTGGTTTCCATTAAATCAAATATACAAAAAAAAAACAAGAAAAAAAAAAATATAAATGAAATTGTTTTGCTATTACGAAAGCCTTCAGTTTTTTTGTTTTATAATGGCGTGGCTGCTTTTATGAGTTTGGTGACTCCATTATTAAAAAACAAAACACAAAACACAAAGCAAAAAATATGGTATTATAATAGCGAAAAAAGGCGTATACAGAACGCATACGGTTTAGTAAGCGCAAATTGAGTTCAGCCATTCCTATTAACCCGCGCTGTGCCATTAATCATAAAATACACGCAACATGCCAGACTTCATGTGGTTTTGCATATGCCCGAGCGCACTGAAACATAATTTATGTGTTGCCATGTTTGCAGCACAGACACGAAAGCTTATCTCAGTTGCCGCACAAACAGTGAACAAATTTTGATTTCATTTGTGTTTTTATGCTTTGCTTGTTTATTGTTTTTGTTGGCTTTTGAGATGGCTTAGACAACTTTATCGTGTACCTAGTACAAATTCATAGTGAAGCTTTGAGCACACAGGCTTTAGCAGTAAAGCCTAAAAAATATATTATGTATGATATGATATAAGCCTAAAGAACGAAGAAGCACATGTTGAAGCAAAGCACATATTTTCATACTTTCATAAATTTATTCCTAAATAATCTTTGATGATTTGCATTAATCATTTGCTTAGCGATAAGTAATCATTGATAACTGAAAATATTACTTATAAATTAAAACAAAAAAAAAAAGCAATTCAAAGCAAATGATTGTAAACATTCAACAATCTATCGTAGCTGTCACAGTGCACGCTAAAATATTATAACTTTATAGCGCCAATAAAAGTTAATTTGACGAACAAATGATTAGTTGCATTTTGCATTCTCAATAAAGCAATTAAGTCTTGAAAATTATTGACTTTTTTAGTATGCAAAAATGAGTACAAATAAAAAATGATAACATATTATTTTTCATAAACGCTAATGTCATATTGATTTATTCATTTTGTGTATCTTTTTTATGCTCTTCTTTCTTTTAATGATTTGTTGCTTTCACATATGTTGCTTTATTTATAACCAATGCAATAAAGTCGCATTGACGCTTTCATATTTTAATAAAGAACTTCTTTTAACTGTTGTTTTATGTGTATGTGTGCATGTGTGTGTGTACACACCTTATATTTTTATAAGTCGACAATGGCCATGACTCATAGCAGGCATCAACAATGGCAGAACGTTTTGTTCAGCGCGCTACCAGAAATGTCAACAACAACAACAACAACAACAATAATAGCGACAACAAAAAGTACATCACCATCATTATTGGTAATGTGTACGGCTACCGCGCGAAAGTCAAAGCTTTTCAATGTTTTGTTTTTGGTAACGTCGTCAAGCAGACAAGTACCTACAAACAGATACAGATACATTAACAAAAACAAAAACAGTTCAATACAGTCAAGTACATACGCACGACAAACATTAATAATCACTTATAGTGATGACATGAGCGTTGTTGCAAACATTACGAAAACCTTTTTGTTCATTTTTTTATTATTATTATTTTTTGTAGGTTTTTGTTTTTGTTTTTGTTCGCTGTTGATTTCATATCACATATATATTTTTTTTGCGCCGCGATCGATATATCACAAGCACATATCAATCACATGATTGGTGACAAAAAAAAAGTACAGCATGATGGAAAGAAATGAAATTGAGTCAATATAAAAGTTGTATCGAATTTTCTGAAGTCATGAAAGTATAAAACGAATACTACAAAGCTAGAACCTCTTCCTAATAAGACGTCTGTCAAGTTGATTCAAGAGTTGACACTTCAAAATGCTGGCAGAAACAAAGAGATACTTTCAAAGTATAGAAATAAAGTGGAAAACTTTACCTTTTGAGCACTTTGGCCATTGTCGTCAGTGCGCCTTGATCAATGATAATTTTCATCGGAACTTTTTTCACGCGACTGTAATATAAATTAAATTTAGCGTTGAATTTTGTTTTTAATTTATTTTTTTTTTAATGTATTTTATTATTATTTTTTATATACTTTTAAGTATTTATAACACACGCCAACACTTTGATAAGAAATTCATGCGCGTTCATGCTTGAACGTAAGCAAACTTCTATATTATATTATATTGTACTTGTACATCACCGAACTTATAGTTTTCTATAGTTTTGTCTAATAAATAATTATAAGTTAATTGTCACACATGACATATTCCCATAGAATGTCTGCCGGAACGTACAATTTCCTACTGATATTTTCAAACAACGTACAAAGTGATTTTTCCTATCGTTTTCACTGACTTTATATGAGTTACGTACGTTAGATTCGGTACGTAAACATATCGAATATCTGAGAATAGATAGTGGCCTTAGATAAGTTAACGTATCTTAACAGAGATTTCGACTCCAACAACTGCAACTACAACAACAAAAGCAACACCTTTTCACGCCACCAAAACGCCTTCGTCTTGCCACACCTGGCAAGTATATTACTTCCTTAACCTACTCCAATATGCTTGTATACATAACTATCTTAAGCTATCGCTACTGCAAGTAACGCTTAAACATTTTCTTATTGACACACACACACAGAGATATCATTGATAAACAGTGCTCCCGAATAAAAGACTATAGTGTGATTATGTTGGCAAAAAGTTCATTTGCCGATGTCAAGACAACGACATATCGTCATTGCCAATTTCTTGCTTTCTTAAGTGCCCATTGACCTAGCTAGATAAAAGTATCTAATCTTTTGGGTTTTTTTTTTAGCAATACAAATAATAATGAGCGAGCATACAGGTATTTATAAGATAATGAAGATTTGCTATCAATTTTTGTTCAGTTCCATTCAGTTCCATTCGGATCCATTTGTTCGCACGCTCGTTCGTTCATTCATTCATACATTCATTCGTTAGGATATCAGTGGAAGTATCTGCGATACATGTCTGCCTGGCCTCTGTTTCCGTGGCCACTCTCGTTTTGCTTGTGGTGTCGTTGGCGCTCTGTATCAGTGTATATCAGTGTTTGAACTGATAATGTCCCAAGATAATAAGCGATAATAATTTGAATTTTTCAGTAATTCCTTAAGTTTGGACTCGACAACGCACGGAATCTAATCACAGTTTGTATGTGTAACTGGGATTTTCAACACACCAGACAAGCAGCAAAGGCGCAGACATGTTATAGTTCAGTTCGGTACGGAACACAATGAATGTTCGCATACACACGGCTTATATATGTGGTCCCAAATATTGGATGGGAATTCGAAATGTGAAAAGTATTTGTGTTGAAAAAAATTATATTAAAATATTACAAGAAAAAGGAATTATGCTCAAATATTAAAACAACTAAAGTGCACGCAAATTGTTTCAATAAAAAGATACACATTATATTAATACCGTGATTTATCTAAAATCCTTGCTTTGCTTCAAAATATGTGCACAATCTTTCGTTAACTGTTTTATCATTTATTTTATTTGTGTGCTAATGTCCTTCATAAAAATTAGCAAGACACCTTCAAGTCAAGGCAAAAAATTGCGTTTGTTGATCTGCAAAATAAAAAGTGTGCGTGAAATGTGCTTCAGATAAGATTAGATTTAATCTAATGAGCTTTCAAAGCAACAAGTATTTTTTGCCATTTAAGTTTTATGATGAAAGTGTCTTCAAGTGGCGTCTGAATTTGGCAAAAGTTGATACTTGAATTCAACGAATTGAAAATTATTTATTGTATTTTGAAGTGTTACTCAAACTGAAAAAAAAAACAAAGGCTTATTTGGCATTAATCAATGATTGCTATTAAAATATTGATTGCCCGCAATTCGCAGAAATACTGACAAGGTCTCACCAAAGACACAAAGGTACTTGATATTTATGATACTTTGAGCTTTTCTTAGTTAATTTATTTCAAGTAGTATATAAAACATCCCTTTGGCTCTCAAAATCTTCATTTCCACAATCAGTTTGTGCACATGTCTCGCTTGCGATCGCCTGTGAGGAATATCAATTAAGCCAAGCAAAGATTCATGTTAACGTGCTAACAACATCAACGACATTTCATTTAGAAAATATTTACAATTTGTTGCGCATGTCAAGTCAGACTTCAAAATCATGTCTTGACATCGAGCATTGAGCATGAGTACAACGACAGATTGAAACACACATGTAAGACAGAGCATGCATGAATGAGTGAATGTGCTCAACGCTGAAGTAATAAAAACAAAAAACTGAAACAGAAACAGAAAAATTGAAGTAATGAAAAACGACTTCGTCTTCTACCTCACATTTATTTTCACGTTCTACTATCTTAAATACACAATTTGAAGAACAAACGTCAGTTGGCGATAAGAGAGAAAAAAAATAAAAAGAAGACGTCAACAAACAGTAGACAACCTGAGACGTTGCAGATATATAAACGTTCTGTTGTTCTTATTGTTATATACAAATATACATGTACTTATGTCTGCTTGCTGTATATGAAGGCATGAACTGTTTGCGCATACCAGAATCGTTACTGTCCGCATTGCAGCATTTATTTAACAACATTCTTACCACAAACTTGTAAGTCAGCAACAAAGCCATGAGCGCACTACTTCAGATTGAAATTTTCCTCAATGTTTAACGAGAATTTTCACGCAAATAAATCTAACAGCCGCAACATTTAATTAGGCAGCCACAAGTCCGTGGAAACATGTTCTTGAGAGTATATTTTAATTTTTCAAGATTTTTCTTATTGTTGTTTCATGTTTGTTAGACAACAAAGACCAACTTTGCGTTGCTTGTTGACTTTTTTTAGTTGATGGTTGTTTCTAAAACAAAAGTCATCACAATTATTCAATTTAATACAAACGAAGAATAGTTTTAAGACAAATGCCTACGTAATAAATGAATTTGATATTGGATTATCATAAGTATTGAAATTTCAGTTCGATTGAATAATGAGATTTGTATATCACTAATTTACATTGCAAGTTAAATAAAAACTTATGAACAAAATTCTCTGTTTTGTGTAAAGTCTTCTATACGAACTTCTTGGTATTTTTGTCAATTCATATATCGCTTAATTATTTTGTATACATGATATTTTATAATATTATCTCAAAACTCTCTTTTTATTTCGCTCTCTATATTTGTCCATTGCGCTCAGTTTCGTTGAATGCAATTCATTTATTTATTTTTTTATTTTTTTTTTTTTTTTTTTTGTGTTAATATGGTAAATATCATTATCAAACATATTATCTTATTTATAAACATTAACGTATCGCACATTTCTTTTTCTGTATTTTTTTTTAGTTTGCTCCTATCTATAAGCATGGAATATCTTCGTCTGCTGGCAGAAATCAAGAGAAGCATTTGCATTAAAACATTTCAAGAGTTAACATAAAGACGTGTCTTTTATTGTTTTAATCGGGGAAGTTTCTTTGATAAAATAAATAATAAGTGCAATGTGAATTGTAAGGAAAATAAAAATGACATGAAAACATTCGTCTTACGCATTGACAAGCAAAGACTTACTTCACTTCATTATTATTTATGTGTTGTCTAACTCAAATGCTGACGTCACAGCTGTGAAGATACAAAAAAAATAAATAAATGCGGACATGTACGCAAAAGATTAGAAAATAATTTACAATATAAACACGCGCATTGAGAATAATAATAAAAAAAAAATAAAGCAAAAGAGAGGAAAATAAAAAACCGTCAACACTCAACTTTTATGTCAACAAAATGACTTCGGTATAAAAAAAAAATTACGATTTGAAATCATAAAACAAAAAAAAAAGCTAAAGTTATAAAGTAAGAAAATGACGCCATTTTGAAATCAAGATGGCTGCGATAAAATAAAAACGAATTATTTCACTAACAGTTAAGCCTTCTTTGCTGTTGTTGTTGCTGTTATTGTTGGCGTTGGCGTTCTGTTATTGCCGCTGTCAAGCGATAAAACTTAAATGTTACATTTTCCGTATTTCGAAATTCATTAGTTTTATTTATTTATTTTTGTTTTTGCTCGACAAATGTGAAGCACTCTTGAAGTGTCATTCAAGGTGCATGGGCGCCATTTATGAAGCGACTGTGACAAAAATACTTCGCTTGCTCATTTTGTTTTTTATAATTGATTGTCTTTGTATACAAAAAAAAAAACTTAATGATGAGTAAATAATTGACAAGTGCTTTGGAATAACCCAAAACATGCGAAAGGTAACGAAATTGGCACAATTACTTTTATTTATGTAACTTTGAAGCGCATTTATCGGCGACTTGCCCTTCGACTTCGGATGCAACTTACAGCTACAGAACAACTAAATTGAATGAAAAACAGAAAACTGAAAAGTTATGTATGAATTATCTGCGAAAGGGAATCAAAATAGAAACGAAATTAAAGCAGATATCTTATCATGCATATGAATGGTATCATGTTTAACAATTTCTTATATTATCACTTATTATTATCTTCGCTGAGCGCCGATAGTATTCTTGTTGTTGAATGCAAGCGAAAGTTATGCAAAAATCTGTAACAGTAGCAACGACCGATTAGCTTGAAAATAACGCAACCAATCTATAAACTGATTTCATATCAAGTCAACAAAACAAAAAAATATAAGAGATACGTATACCATATCTTTTGCGAAGAACGGTAGACTGGCAAGAACAGATGATCAGTCGACTTAAAAGCGATAAAAATCAAGTTGATAAAATATCACAGATAGTAGTGAACGCTATCAGAGTATTATACGAATGATCTGATTGTCACTTTTTAAGGGGGCGTAACAATTTGCTTAAATAAATACATGCGCTTCGCTGACAGTTTCAGTTTTCGTTCTGCCAACGATCGTGCGGGTTCTAAGTGCGTTCACTAATCAATCAATCAATATTTATTGAATATGTTTTTGTTTTTCAACTCAATTCGTACGCAAGTTGTGTTTGAAGGTGCCCAACCACTTGAATGTTGCACGCGTTTAGTTTTTGGTATTTCGCTATTTGTCGACTCATCATAGTACAGTCACGTAGTCAATTCGTAATTTCGCTACACTTCAATAAATGTGTTTTTTTTTTCTTTCCAAAAAGCCAAACAAATATAAATTATATGCGTCGCCACCACGCCAACAAACACCCTTCACCACTTTATTAACCAAAAGCACACAAAAAAAAAAATAATAATAATTTGATATACTTTATAAAATGCAAAGCACTTCGTATCTTTAAAAGAGTTCGCAACACTTCAATGAAAAATATCTTTTTCGCACAAAATTTAATTAGCTCATTTATGAAGTATTGAATATTGTTTTTAAGTGAAACTCTTCAAGATCAAGGGTTTTGTTTAAAAGTGATAAGTGTGCATTTTGTAGATTTTAATGAAATTTCCCATTGAATATTGAATAAAAATAAATAACTAATAATATTTTTCTTTTTTTTATATGTTGATTGTTCATATTTTCCACTTTCGTAACCAAGTGACCTTTTCCAACATTCACCTGCATTATATTATAGCGGATAATCCAATTATTAGATTAATCCAGGGCACTTTATATAGAATATTGCATTCGCCATAGCCGAATTGAGCTTGTCTGTCATTAGTGTTCATGTGTGTGTGTGTGTGTGTGCTCTAATAAACCTCTAATAAAAATTGTGGTCGTTTATCTTATCTTACGAAATGTTGTTTGGTAAATATTGTTGAGTTTTATTTTTTATATAAAAAGCATTTTGCGCCTAATATTTACGAGTGTCGCACTGGGCTTACGTACTTATATCAAAACGTACTTGCCCACTATTTACTCAGGAAATATAATTCCTGCTTACGCAATACAAAAGTACCTTTTTTGTTGTTGATCAAGGATATGCTTGTACGTTTAAACATTTTCACATAAACCATACAGTCAAATCTTGTTTTAATGAAAGTCCGAAACTCCAAGTATAAAGGCTTCATCAATTTTTGAGCATAAAATATCTCGTTATAGTTATTTCGGTATTTCTTGATATTTTCCGGCCATGTTTTTTGCCAAAATACTATTCTATTTATGCTGAATAAAAATAACGATTATGTTAATTTGAATACTCTTTTATCTAGCAAAAAGCTGGACGAAATATTTATTATTATATCAAATATTATTAATACCATGTTAAAACCGCAATACGAACAGAACAAAATAATAGCGTATTTTTTTCACTCGCACATTAATTCTGTGAGTTAGCGCGCGTATTTCAAATTCTAGAGTTGTCATGAAGTTTAAATACTGTCGTTTTCTGCTTAAGATTTTTAGTGCATTATGCTATTTGAAAAATATTCCATACTTTAGAATGCTATTGGACTTTTTGGTTTGAAAATTTCATAGCATACTTTTTGGCATATTTCTTAAATTTCTATTGTCACTTGCAGCAATCCACCGCTTAAAATTACTAATTAGAGTTTTATAACAGAAGTATAACATAATGTGTTCGACACAAGTAATAAAAAAATAAATAAAATAAAATAATTAAGGAGACTTCAAATATCCAAAAAAATGTCAGCATTAAAAAACATTAATCCATGCTTAAATTTGCTCAAAATAAGCTCCAAAAAATAGTGAATATAATGCACATAGATCTGATTTCGCTTGATTATAATAAGTGTTATAATTCCGACCAAGAGATGGTATAACTCCCACGCACCAAACGCCTGAGTAAGAATAAACTGTATTAACTTATAACTTTTAACAAGTATTTATTGATTATTGTTTTGTAAAATATAAAAGTTATGTATTGCTTAAATAATGTAATAATATATATTTTTTAGTTATGTATAAATCTAATAGAATGTTTAATTATCATTATATTTTTAACGATTTTTGTTCAGTTTAATTTTTACTTATAAATTATTTTCAATTAAATTCTTTGTTTTAATTTAATTTTGTATACATAGTTTTTTTTTTGTGTTATTTTTTTCAATTTTGTCTTTTATGCTAAATTTAAAATTACAAATCTCTTTTTTTTTCGTTAACAACTAAAAATTATGGAATATATTTTTAATAGAAGAAAGTTATCGAATAGTTTTAATTAAATATGAAATTGCTGAAGTGATAAATTCGCGTTTTAAATTGTTTAACAAATAAGGTGAAGACAATTCGTAATTTTGTTTTTTTTTTTTTTGACTTTTTGACTTTTTATAAGTATTAACTAATGTGAATAATTTTCTACTTAACTAAGAAAAAGATTATGAATTATTTACATGTACTAATATATAAACAAAAAATATGTCAAATCCTTTAAGGATATTTAATTTAGTATACAAATTGCAAACAAACGTTTATAGAAGACAAATTAAAGTTAAATAAACTTAAAGTGAAATAATTAATAATAAAATATTTGCGTTTTGAATTTTTTTTTTTCAACATTTTTTTGTTTTTGTTATGTTTTGTTTTTCTTTGGAGAATTGAGATTGAAGAATGTCTTTCGCATTTGAAGAAACAAAAATCTTTGGTTTCGCACAAACAATTTCAAAATAATTGAAAACAATCAAGTGACATTTTCTATATTATTCCATTTTGACGACTGTCTCACGCTCGAGCACAAATTTGCGCTCAAGTTCATGTAAACGTTGTTGGGCAGCAGCGTGCATGGCGAAGGTGTGCTCATGCATGTTCTGATGATGTTGTTGCTGCTGCTGCTGCTGTTGTTGGACTTGTTGCTGTTGCCGTTGATAGACGACATCATATTCATCATCCATTGAGGAAGCACGACTTAGCGACATATGTGTTTGCAGTTCGCCATGCTCAAGCTTAATGACATCGGCAAGATCAGCATAGCCGCCATAAACAGGAGACTTGGGCGTGCCCGGACTTTGATCGTAATATAGTTTAGACAAAGGTATCTGTTGTTGATGTTGATGGCCATGTTGTAAGTGTTGTTGTTGCTGTTGCTGCTGCTGTTGCTGTTGCTGCTGTTGGCTTTGCAGACTGTTGCTGTTGCAATTGTTGTTGATGATGCTCATCGATGGCAATGTGCTCGATGCCGTGGTCGGTGTTGTGGTTTTGATGATGTTGCTGTTGCTGTTGCTGTTGTTCGTTGTGCAATTGGATGTCGGCAATAGGTGTATAAGTTGCTGTTGTACCAACAATTGTTGCTGCTGTAGTTGTGTTGTCTCGTTGTGGCTGCTGCTGTTGCTGGTGCTGCTGCTGTTGTTGTTGTTGCTGTTGTTGCTGTTGTTCACTTGTTGCTGATGTTGTTGTTGAATTTGTAGATATTTCTGCATAAGTTTTAGATTATCATCGTTGTTATTGTTATGATTAAATGTATGATTATTATTATTATTATTATTGCTATTATTGTTATTGTTATTATTATTGTTATTATTATTGTGAGTTAAATGATTTGGTGATGATGTTGCGGTTGGTGTTGTTGGTGATGTTGCTGCTGTTGTTGTTGCTGCTGTTGCAAACAATGCCGTTGGCGAGTGCAACATATGATGTTGCAAACTTGCTGGCGACATTTGCTGATAATGTTGCATGGGCGAAACATTGCCCAACTGTTGCTGCTGCTGTTGCTGTTGTTGCTGCTGATGCGTTTGCGCGTACAATGCCAATGGTGATGTTGGCGACATTTCCAGTGATGTTGCTAAATTGTTGTTGTTGCTATGATTCAAATGCTGCGTTGGCGAACCAATGCTATGCGATGCCGGCGAACAACTCTCGGCCGAATTCGTTAGCGATGAAGTGCTCAATTGTCGCTGTTGCTGTTGATGTTGTTGCTGCTGCAGTACCTGGTGATGTTGTTGCAGCTGTTGCGATATATTGCTGATATTTGGTTTGATGTCTGCACGTATTCGTATATGATGTTTGTATAATATATATTTTGTTTGGGTTTGGTTTGGTTTGGTTTGATTTAATGAGCATGCGCGACGATGACGACGACAACAACAAAAAAGTAAAAGACAAAACAAACACATTAGACATGCGACATCGAAATAACGTGACTTTTTTTTTTTTCTTGTTTAAATATTTCGTTAATAGAAATCTTACACAAAACTTACCGTTATTTGCATCGCTTATATTGCTCAGATTAGCATCGATATTGTTGCCCACAAGATTGCTGTTGCTGTTGTTCACATTATTGGCTTCAAGTCGTGCCTTCTTCGACTTCTCCGATTTAGCGCCCTTTGGTTTACGTTTGCGTGTCTGTTGAGCGAATGCAAAGCAATTATTTTCAGCATTTCGCATATGACTTGAAAGCAAATAGTAAATTTACCTGTATTGTATCCTTTTTCATGGTCAAAGGTCGCTTGACATTATGCAACTTGAAGTAAAGCCCGCAGGCATTGCAGACCGGCTCGCCGCCAGCATTGCGTCGCCAGAGCGATGTGTGCGTCGTGTGGCAGTTCGAGCATGCGAGCCCAACGCGACGTGAAGCGCTCTGTGCGTAATTAAGCATAAACAATAACAAAAAATAAATACAAATAATTAGCAAAGAAAAATCTTTATCTTCTTTTTTTTGTTACTATTATTTTTTTTTTTCTTTAACAAATGCAAGAACAAAATTTTTGAACGCAACTTTTATATTAAATATTTTTGTATCTTAAAATTTTTATAACATTTTTTTTTTTATTTAATTTAATTTTATTGTTTTATTATTGGAGGACACCTACCAAGCGTCGAGAACTGGCGCGACTAACTTGCTCCTCGAGCGTTGTTGTTGCATTCGCCGTCTTTCGACTGTTGCCGGTCACATTATATGTACTGTACTTCTTATAGAAATCCCCGCCTGATTCAGCGGCCACTGTAATAATTATGCAATTAATAGTAATTTTTTCCTTTTTTCATATTTTTTTTTTGTTTTAGCAGAATTTCAAGCAACAACAAACTATACAAAGTATTGTAGTAGTAGAAGTAAAGTACAAAGTACAACAACATTTTCATAATAAATTCAATTAATTTCCATGTTCATATTTATTCATTTATATATCTTTGATTTCCTTTGCAACGATTTTTCAACAGAAAAAGCGAGAACGCAGACGGCGGATTTCTATAAGTATATATTTATATATATATATATTTCTTTTATATATGTTTTCAAAAATTTTGTTCCACACATTTTATTTTTGTTTTCTTTTTTTTTTTTTTGAGGTTTTTTGAGTTTTTAATTATAACAAAAAAGAAAAAGAGATTTTAATTTATGCATATTACTTTGACATTTACCAATCTTCTAGGCTGTTTTATTAAGGGTCGATTCATGCCGTTCATTTTATTATAGAGACCGCATGCATTGCATAAATAGTGTCCCGTGTTATCGCGCCGCCATAAAGGAGTTGAAATCGCACCACAATTGACGCATTCTCGCCCCTCAGTGAATAAATCGGCATCGAATAATGCTTGAAATTTTTAGAAAGAATTTTTTTGTTGATTTTTTCGCTATTTTTGTTTTAATTTTGCAAGTTTTTTTTTTTATTTTTAATTAATTAATTCATTTGAAACACCTTTTTTTGAAATAAATTTGTTTCTTAAATTCTTCTTTGAGTTTTCATGTGTGTTATTATTACTTTTTTGTTGGACAGTGTTCATGTGTTTGAATATTTTCCATTAAAAAAATTAATTGAATTTATTATAAAATGTATATAAGTATGTATTTTTGGTATATAAATAATAATAATAAAAAAATAATAATTGTTATATGTGTAAAGTGTAAAATATTAAAAAAAAAAAATTCATTTTATATATAAAAAATTGAGCAAAGTTGTATTTGTCAAAACACTTCACGCAATTCGCACTGATAATTCTAGGAGTTAAAATAAAATGAGTGGCTTGTAGAATGAAATCTAATTAATAAGTTTGATGATACAATAAAGAGTTCTCTCAGATCGTTTCGAGCTACCATCTTAAAAAGGTTAGGCTCAAAACATAATACTTCTAGCACATTTACATTTCACAGCCATGTTGACTCATGAGTTGTGTGAAAGAAACTACTTTCCGTAATAGCAACAAATCCATGCTGAGCACAGTTTACACAGGTTAAGCAAATATGAAGTATTCAGCAAATGAGCCAAAGTAAACTCAACTGAAATGAACCAAAACCGAGCAGAGAGCGCGAAAAAAGGACACTCGCACTCATGTGTATTTGTAGGCGGATACGCTTGCCTAGCCCGCCGACACTTTGCCCAACGGCCTGTGTGCCCGTCTGTCTGTCGCGCTTCAATTTGTGGCCACACATGCGTGTTAGACGATAAATTTAACACTTAAATAACATTTTGCTACAATTTGTGTAATGTGCGACAGGATGTGTGAACAAAAAAAAAATATTAAAAAAATTAAAAATATAAAATACATTTTTTTCTTTTCAATTTCAAAATTGTTGTTGATGCTCAGCACAAAAGAACAAGCAACAAAATTGAGTTCAACAGCTTGAAGCCAAAAAATGAACAAAAAAAAAAACTGCTTATCAGTGCGAATGTTGAAATAAAATTCAATTCAAAACATATAAATTTATAAATAAATCAAATGTTACACAAAAAAAAAGTACAGACGACTGAAAGTCATTTAAAGACGAAATAAATAAATAGAAGAAGCATAGAAGCGTTTAGGTGTTTGAATGTTTTTATATGTGTGTGTGTGTGTGTATGTGTATGTGTGTGTTTGTAGTTGTGAAAATTTGTACTTACTTGCTGAGAGTGAAGCCGATGCAGACAAATGCGCAGTAGATGCCATTAAACGCGCCGATTCTGCCGAGCTGACATCAAGCAATGTTGTCGCATTGCCAACTGTTGTTGCCGAAACATTGACACCATTACCAGCGGCAGTGGCAGCAGCAGCAGCCGCCGCTGCGGCAGCTGTACGACCATTGCGTATCACATTTGTGGCACCAGCGGCAGCCGCGGCCGCAGCAGCACCTGACAGACCCAGCGTTTGATTTGCAGAATTCGACGCATAACTAATTGCCTCATAATGATGTTGACTAGGCCAAGTATCGTTCTGCAAAATATATATATATAAATATTTGTTTTTTTTTTTGTTAGTAATTAAATAAAATTTCTTAGTTGTTGGCAAGTTAAAGAATGTTTGTATGTATGTGATTCTTACATGACTTCTATAATTGGTCATTGAAGCATAGCCAGCACGTTCAGCGCCGCTGACTGTGCCATTCGACACGCTGATGCCGCCAACGCCAAAAGCGCTGCTTGCCGGCACAATGCGCTGGAATCCAGGCAATGTGCCACCACCGCTGTGATGACTCTTTGGTGAACCATAATCATCATCATTGGCTAGCGCATGCGCAGCAGCGGCTGTTGCCGCGGCAGTGGCCGCCGATGTGGCATTTGTTGCACTGTGCAACAAACTATTTGGACTATTGGCTGCTGTCGAGACATGTTGTTGCTGTTGCTGTTGGTGATGATGATGTGCATGCTGTTGATGCTGATGTTGCGCATGTTGTTGCTGCTGCTGATGTTGTTGCAATGCGTGCGCATGTGTTGGTGAGCCGGCCGACGGCATACCACCATATTGCATGCCATTCGGCGCTGATGTCAGCAACGGTCCTGCATAGACTGAACTAGAATTTTCAAAAAAAAAAAATATTATCATTAATTGTTGTGTTTGATTATTTTTTAGCTAACAAAATTATTAAAGCTATTTTTAAATTAAATTTATTGTTTTAGATAAGAAATAACAGGCTCGAGGTCAGTTTTGGTTACAAGTTTTAGTATCCAAAATATTTGCGATTTTTAACAACAAAAATATTGCAAGAACTAGTTCAAAAACTAGCAGCAGGCAGATCGTTTATTGTTTTGTCTAATCTTATAATATTATTTTGTATTTCATAATCTTTTTATATTTTTATGATTTATTTACCTATAGCAGTAATTTTTCAAATACATATTATTATAATTCGAGAAGAACATTTTGAATTCTTTTGTATTATTTGTTTGTTGTTTAAGGCCTGTAAATTTGGACGCGACTGTAGTTTTATTTGCGCTTATGCTGCTTAACAGTCACAAGTTTTACAGCGCTTTAACAGTATTCAAAAATTACACGACGCGTTGATGTTATTTAAATTTCTTTACACATTTATGTTTTTGTTTAAAATTTTCATATTTTTATAGCTTGAGTAAAAAATATTGGCAAAGTAATGTAATATAAAAAAAGAGAAAAAAAAAATTTACTGCCATCAACGTTAAACCATTTTTAAAGCAACTGTATAACATTGTCAGTTATGTTACATTAACATTTTCTTAACAGTCTGTAACATTTTAACAGACACAGCCACCTTCGGTTGCTTATTATGAGTTCAATATTAAATTTGCTACTGTTTCACTACAAACACTGTGCGGATATTTCTTGAAAAACAAAGACAAAATATGGTAGTATTAAAAAAAAAAGTAATTAAAATATAAAAAAAACCATAAGTTTTCAAAAAGCTTCTTCTACCAAAAAGAAAAATATGATAATTGTTTCACAATTCTGCGGCACTTGCTCTGTGTTTCCTCACACTTTGCCAAGAGAACCATTCAGAAAGCAAATTTTGTTTACTTTAAGCAAAGAAACTGAACTGAACTCGATTCAAACGATCTGCAAAACAGACCACCAAGAATTTGCGGTACGCGCTTTTAATTAAAACACAGAGAGACAAAAAGTCAGACAATATGACAACAAGACAAAAAAAAAGAGGAAAAAAAATCAAAACGGCACAAGACCGAAAAAAAAAGGGTAAGGAAATCATTATTTGCATTTGTGTGTTGAGTTGAGTTGTGCTTATTTATTTATTTGTGTTAATTTTGTTGTTTGTCAACGATTGAAGCAACATTTTTGGCACAAAACCAAAGGCAATCAAATCAGTTAAGATCTTGTACGGTAGTCAATTTAAATATTATTTCTAAATTTGTTGTGCAGCAGTTTTTTTTTAAGTTCTTAAATACATAAACAACTAACAGAAGACACACGTATTTTGTTGTTGTTAGTGTCAAAATGCGCAATGATGGCAGGAGTTGTGTTTTGTTGTTATAAAAGTACAAATTTTTAAAGCAATATTTTTTTAACAGATGTTAAAACAAAAACTTAACATTTCAACTTTAATTTACACAATGTGAAGCACTTCAAATAACAAACAAACACTTTTCAGTTACAAAAAGCAAATAAAGAAGTGTTGAAAAATTAAATTGAGACTGCAACTTTTTGAAGTATTTGAATAATGAAATGTTTTAATTAATTTTTGGTAGCACATGTTGTTTTTTTTTTAATTAATAAACATTTGAAATAGCGCACAAATTAAAAAAAATATATTTTTTTGCACAATTTATATTTAATTTTTTGTATGACGTTTAGTATGCACATTATTATTATTATTAAAAAAACATTTAATACTATTTTGAGCGCACACAGAAATAGCAAATAGAAACACATATGGCACACATTGTCTATTGTCGTTGTTATTCATTTATGACACATTTTGTTACGCAGCTTGTTTTATTTTCGTTATTATTATTATTATTTTTTTGTGGTTTTTGGTGTTTTGCATTTGTATACTTGACTATTAAAACGCGTACTAAGCGAAAGTTCTAAACAGACAAGACTAAAAACTAAGCGAAAGCCACAGCCACAGCCAAAGCGTCGAAGTCGTAGTCGAAGTCGTGTATCGTTGAATTGACGGAGCGTTGTGCAAGTAATAACGTCCAACACGGAGCACGCGCGTTCGCATAATGAAGTCAAGTGTTGTCCACAAATAGCAACAGATTCACGGTATTATTAAACAATGAATGTGTTTTAAATGGTTTTTCTGCTACTTTTTGTTTTTAGTTTTTAGTTGTTGTTATTGTTGTTTTTTTTTTTTTTTTGTTAAAAGTACAGCAGTGCCAAGACGAATGCATAAAGAGAAATCAGTAATTCACTCACAGATGCGCGAGCGTCTTGAAATGCAAAACTTGTAAATGAAAACTAAACTAAAATCAATGCTGGCAATCACAAAAAGCATTTTTGCGCACAAGTCACATTTGTGTTGATAAAAAGACAAATAAATATATATAAATTATATACAAGAAAAGTGGGCGTGCAACACGCGGGGCGTATCTTTATAAGCGAACACCAACAGCAACAACAACAACAAAAGTTAAAAACGTGTGGCACACAATTATCGGCGCTTAAATAGAGGAAATTATTTTATTATTTATACATAGTTTTGTTTTTGTTATTTTTAAATAATACTAAATAATTATTATTTGTTGTCTTTTTCGAAAGTATTTTCAGTCTTTATCTCAGTGTGCGCTAAGCACACGCGCCATAACAAAAACAACAAGCAAGCATAGCTTCTTCTTTTTATTTGAAGCAAACCAAAAGATAAGAATTAAAATGATATTTGGCACTCTTAACACATTCAGAACAACGAAATCAACGAGTCAAGTCAAGTTGTCTTAAGACGAGCGAAACTGAGCGTTGTTTGTATTACCTCAAGTCGCACGAACGATTTTCATTTCTGTGCGCTCATCATACATAGGAAGTAAACTCATATCAAATTTTTATATTTTTGTATATAAAAAGTATAAAAAAAAAAAAAAAAATAAGTAAAAACAAAGAAATGCAAATTGGTTTGCAGTGCACTAAGCTGCATCAGGTGTATATATATGTATGTATGTGTGTATGAGTGTTCTTATATTACTGATTGTTGTTGTTGTTGTTGTGAGTTTTTGTAGTACACAATTTCAGATTTTTCTCGTTTTGTTGTTTAAATTTCGTGATTTGTGAGAAAAGTCACATTCAACATGTACTTCCCAGTTAAAGACGTTTGGTCAGTCAAGCCGTCAGTCAGTCAGTTAGTCAGTCAATCAGTCGTACAGCTTCGTTGTTGTTGTTGTTGTTTTTATTGCAGTTATTGTTGTTGTTGTGCTGAGACGCTGCGCATTCATAAATGTGCAACACTTGCGCTTGAAATGAGCTATTCAAGTTTTATGATTCGCCTGAAGTGGGTGACACACTGACTCAGTTATGCGTGCAGCAATTGGAAAACAAAAACAACAACAAAATTACATATTTTTTAAATCACAAAACAAAAAGCACACTAAAAGACAAAACGTATAATAAGTTAGGCTTAATATGCATTTTTTTGTACTCACTAAATTATTAAATAAATTTCAGTTAAGCTTCTCTCTACGCAAAGTCAACATAAGCCTACAATTTGAAGCACTTTCTTACTACCGGAGAACTTCCATAATCATGACACTCTATAAACGAAACGTTCCAGAAACTTTTTCGACATGAATTTAAATTAAAGCAAAAAATGCAAACAATCAAAAGTCGCTTCTTCAAATATTTTAAATACAAGAAAATACAGAAAATCTCAAGCCTGATATCTTATAAAAAAAAAACCAATAGTTTAAATTAATTACTTATTATGTAAAACAAAAAGAGATTACAAACAAACCTTCCTTAATCGTTTCCAAACTTTCCTAAGCCGTTTACTAAAGGGCGCAAGAAATTTAACACAAAACCAACCATGATCCATAGATCATGTTAGAATATTATTAAACCAACCCAATTAAAGCAGAATTAAAAAAAAACCAGACCGTTTTTAAATCGAATAAAGTACAAGTGTTACGACGAATAAAATAATCTGAAAATTAATTTATCAAAAAATTATTTTACCAAAAGAATTCTTAGTAATACTTATTTAAGTTGTACTCTAATAAAGTTTACAAAATTTAATCAAATCGCACAGTTCACGATAAATCAAGTTTAAATAAAAAATGGAAAAACAAAGCTTCAAAATTATGAGTTTTATGAGTAAAGTCTTTTTTTCCGGAACTCCAAATTTTCCAAAAATTCCAACAATTTTAAGCCTTCACTAAATGATCGTCGAAATGATGAAAATATATATATTTTTATTTAATGAAAAACATATCTTATTTGCAATGCATTTTTTTAGATGCAAGCAAAAAAATAAAACAACACCTCATTTATTTATGCAAAACACGTTTCTAATTTGAACAAAAAACAACATAAAAATATAAATAAAAAAAAAACAAGCAACAGCAAACGAACTCCAAAACAAAAAGGTAGCAAAATAAAAAAAAAATACCCTAAAATAAAACAACATTCGAAAAAAAGTAACGAAAACAGGCGAGCGATACATTTGTGCGGGTGCTATGAGAAACTCAATGAAGTTCAACATTATGGGGCGTTCAACATCATAATCAACAACAACAACAACATTATGATCATCAACAACAACAACAATAAGGCACGACTGCGTTTGTTGCTTATTCAGCGACAAATGAAGGCGAGCCTAGACAACAACAACAACAACAATACTACAACGAATTGTAGCATTTTGCATACAAAAACTTTCACACACACACACACACACACACTCATAGATACAGATATGTATATATGTATCTGTGTTTGTGTATACAAATGCATATGCATATATATGTCATTAGGCGGTTTTAAATTACCGCAATTGTAATTAAAAACTCAAACAAGCAACAAAAATGCGCTTAGCCTTGCAACTTTCAAATTGTATCTCGAACTATTTTTCATCATATACTTACTATGCTAGTTTACTAAAATAATTAAAATTAAAGTTAAGTTTAAATGCTTTTGGCCACAAGTCAGTTATTTGAACTTATCCCGTATAATTTTGAAGTCTTCAATACCAAGCCTCCTTGTGCCACAATTGAAGCGTGTAGGCGTGACACGTGTCACGTGCACGACACGACACGGCACGCTGCCTAACATAAGATGTCAACTAAATGTCATTTTAAGACCAGCAGCTTTTTTTCTCACCCCTTTGTTTTTTTTTTGTGGCAAACACCTGGTTTAGCTTGAATATTTATCGAACGACTGCTTTTTAAATGTTGCAGTTACATATTTTTTTCTTATACTTTTTGCTTAATTTTTACATTTAGTTTGCTTAGCATTCAAAACACTTGATTTGTATTTTTTTTTGCATTTAGAAAAACGATGAAATTGAGAAAAAAAAATTTTCAAAGAGAAAAAATAATTGCAGAACAAAAAAAAAAAAAAAACAAAACAAAATGGCGCCAATTGTTTGTTACTAATTTTAATGACTCACGACATAACAAATTGATTATTTCAAAGTTCACAAATGTTGTTGTTGTTGTTTGAGCACAATGAGCACGGCAAACGAACAAAAGTCATTTGGCACTGAGCGACAACTGAGCGTGTAAAATTTCTTCGAAGTTTACTTACTTCGTTGCTATTAATTAATTAATAGAAAATATTAAGCAAGAAAAAAAACAATTAAAAATGTTATATGTATAATGGAACTTTGAAAATATTGGCAACTAAAGATCGGTTAGTGTGTGGTTCACTGTATTCATCATGTTTGTCTTACGTTATATAATAACAATTTATTTATTAAAATAATCTATTTTTTAGGGGTAAGTCCAAGTTGGCACATGCAAAATAAGCTTTTTCTTAGATTTTTTCCTGACCACACATTAAAATAATTAATAACAAGTGTTTCACCACATGAGAAATATGTGCTTACAGATGTGAAATAAAATGTATTTCAAAATATTTAAAAATGCGTGTGGAACAGAAATTCTCTCAGGGGTCTGCATTAAAATATTTTCAAGATATTATACCTTCAGAAAATGCAAAATTTATTTTTTAAAAATTCTAACAATGCTTTAATAGATTATGTTTAGAAACGTCGCTCTATATAAAAAGTGCTACAACTTGTATTATTAGTCTATACGAACTACTGGAACGTTCAACTTATCGAACTCTTATTATATTTTCTTTACTATGAACACAAATCATTTGCTCTTCCATAGACTACGCTTATTGTTAGACTGCACTCATATTAAAGTAACACAACATGACTTTGACAAAATCTCAGGATCGAATAAAAAGCATTCCCTAGAAAAGCTTAGGTAAGAATCTTAAAAAAAATCTCACATGTTTAAACAAATGCGGCGAAATAACTCAAAGAGAACAATTTTAAATTGCAACTCAACAGAAATGAAATGACAGCCAATAAACTCAAAAGTGAATCCCAAAAAGCGTAAACTTCTTATTTTTTTTTTGTTATTGTTTTAGTCTTTTTTAGACCAAATAAGTTTGAAATACAAACAAGTGCTGACGACTGACTGAACTGACTCAGGCTCAGATGAAACGCGCCTCATTTCGGTGCGGCTCGGCTCTGGTCGACAAACTTGAATCATTGTTTATGAAATATGAGACGAGCCAAAAAAAAATTAAAAAAAAAAAAACAAAAACAAACATAAAGTCTTAACAAAAAAATATATATTATTATGCATATGCAAAATACTGTAAAACAAAAAAAAAACGGCAGAAAAATTATGCAAAAAGAAGATGAAAATATAAAAAATATTAACGTAAAGAAAAGCGAGAATAAAGAAATTGAAAAAGTTGTAGAAAAAAACTCATTTGTCACAGACAATAAAAGCCTCTGTCTGCGTCTAATAAACCACCTGAGTATGCGTCTGTACGCGCCTAAGCCCCTCCCCCACATTTGCTGTTTGATTCAACTTGTGGCTTATAAAAATATTAACAGAAAATAGTGAGAAAAAAAAAACACTGTCATGATGCATGTTTTAGTATACAACGACACATGTATATGGACAATAGTTTTCTGTTTGTTGTTGTTACTTTTTTTATTCTTATTCTTATTTTTTTCTTCTTTATACGGTTCGGCGTTCAAAGTCAAAGTCTAACCCAGGTATGAGTTGTACAGTAGCTGACAACTGTTGTAGTTGCGTCGTTGCTTATTAATAATTGTAACAAAAAGAAAAAAAAAGAAAAAATACAACAAAATATTACTGTTTTTTTTTCTTTTATTTCAAACTAAAGTAATTAGTAAGAAAAAAATATGTAAGGCACACATTCTGATTCATTTTTGGTTGCGTTGCTGTGTGTATGAACATGGGTCTATGAAAATTTTCACTCACTTTTAAAAAGTGCGCACGTGCAAAATTGTTAATAATGAATGAACCTGAATTTTTATTAATAATAATTTCGTTTTTTTACTTTAAGTGCAGTTGACTTTACATGTATGTAAGTCATTGAAGGTGCAAAGAAACAAAACACTGATTGAGAAAATACTCGTATACAAATTGAATCAAACATCAATTGAGCTCAATTGTGCGATTTAATATAAAATATATTATTACGCGTATAAAAATATATGAAATATAAATAACAGTAAAAGTATTGTTGTCTTTTCTATTCCACAATACTTATAAAATTAAAAAAAAACTACAACATGACAAAGGCCTATAAACGCCGGTGCATAAAATCAGTTATAAAGTCAGGAACAATTACAGAATTACGCTAACAGAACAACAAAATGTTAGCAACATTATTTTTTGGCAAAATGTCTCTCTCTCTCCCTCACTCCTGCTCTGCATTAGCATCACCTTACTGCCTTCTACTGTACTAATAGTAACATAAAATGTTTATCAACATAATTGTTGCAGAACTTACCTCAAAACGGGACTCAACGATGCTGAGAAGTAAGACGCCGGCTCTGGCGTCAAAGCACCGTAACTCTCACGTAGCGAGGTCGCATTTGTTAGCTGTGTGAAACTCTGCAGCGTCGCCACATCGCTTGCCTGTGAGAGCGCATTCGGTGATGGTGAATCGCCGCCCGAACTTGTCGAATTATTGAGATGTTGCTGATGCTGATGTTGCTGGTGTTGTTGATGCTGCTGCTGTTGTTGCTGCTGTAGTTGATGGTGTTGCTGCAACAATTGCAAATGTTCATTCTGTGTCATATGATAGGCATCCTTGAGCGTATGTAAATCTTGCACCGATGTCAATGTATAATAACTTGATGCATGATGCTCATCCAAGCATTCGCCTTTGAGTGTATCCTGTATAACTTCATCGATGTTCGGCGATGTGTGTGCAACAGCTGTGGCGCCCGGGCCATGTTGTTGTAAATGCTCGTGGGCGGCAGCAACACCGCCGCCGCCATAGGCGTTATATAAGGCGAAATTATTACGCATTATGGACTCCGTGGTGGCGCTGGGCTCGAAGTAGTGTGCAGGATGATGGAGATGCGCCGGATGATGCAGTGTATGATGCGTTGCTGTTGGCGGCAGTGCTGTTGGTGGTGGTGGTGGTGTGAGATGATGACGTTGTGTTTGATAGAAGGTGTGTGCCGCAAGTGTTGCCGGCAGGGGCAATAAATGTTGTGTTGCTTGTTGTAAACGCGTTAAATGTTGTTGATGTTGTTCAAGCTGTTGATGTTGCTGCTGTTGTTGTTGTTGCTGTTGCTGCTGTTGTTGCTGTTGATGTTGCAGTGATAAATCGTAAGCGCAACTTGTATAGGCAGCGAGCCAATTAGCTTGTTGATTCTGTTGTTGTTGTTGTTGTTGCTGTTCCAAGTCGGCAACAGTAACATTTAAATTTGGATCGCTATTGTTGCTGAGTATTTGTTGTTGTTGTTGCTGTTGCTGTTGCTGTTGCTGTTCTTGCAATTGTTGTGCTTGCTCCTCTTGCTGTTGCTGTTGTTGTTGCTCAGCAGCGTAGCGTAAATATTGTTGCTCATAGAGCTCTTGTTGTTCTTGCGCTTGTTGTTGTTGTTGTTGTTGCTGCTGCTGTTGTTGTTGACTGTAATTTGTTATTATAACAGTATTATTTATGCCACGATAATTATTTGGTAATGTTTCTTCAATTTTTTCACTTTTAATTTTTTCACTCAAAACATTTGTATTATTATTATTATTTTTACTGTTACTTGTATTGATCACTGTTGTTGTTGTTGTTGATTCTTTATGCTTTTCCTCGTCACTTAACTCATTTTTACACTTATTAACAATATTGATTTTATTAAAATCTTTAGTGTTTATATCTTCGGTTTTAACTAGTGTTGTTGTTGTTGTAGGCTTTGCGTTTTCAACTTCTTTAGAATGACGCACTATGACGTCACTAGCAGCAGTAATAGTAGAATTTTCACGTTTTTCATTTAATTTGACACTTAAAATTTGTCCTAATATTTTCTGTTGTTTTGTACTCTGAACATTATCAACGATCGTTGTTTTCGGTATCGTTGTTGCTTCGTCCGCCGTCGAAACCGTTTGCTTTGCTGTTTCGTTGACAAGTGACAACTGAGCCTGCGTTGAAGCGGACTCGTAAGATAAATTCGCCGCGCATAACTTCGTTTCACGCTGCGCCGTCTTCGTGTTTGACTCGTGTTTTGTTTCGGTTATTGCTGTTGTTGTTGTTGTCGTTGTCGTTGGTATGTTCGTTTTTTTCGTCGCCTGTTGCTCATCAAGAGTATTCGTGGTGTGTTTGTTGCTTATTTTTGCCTGATCATCGTCACGGCTGTTGTTGTTGTTGTTAGTATTGTTATTGTGGCTTTGGTTTTCTTTGCTATTTACTGTGTTGAGTATTGATTGCGTTAGTATTGGTTGAGTTTTACAATTTATTGCTGTCTCGTTTGCACGCTTGTCTTCAGTGACTGTATGCTGATGTTGTTGTTGTTGCGCCTGCTCACACTGCTGGTTGGCTAATGTAGTCGTTTGCTTTGTGCTGCTGCCACTGCCACTGCTGTTGCTGCTGTAGTTGCTTTTGACCTGCGTGTCCTGTTTGCTTAGTTGTGTTTGTTGTTGTTGTTGTAATAGATATTTCTCATGACGTACTTTTTCCTGCTCCGACATGCACGATCCTGCAATAACTGTTTCCAATGGTGGTTGCTGCCTCTCGCTTACACTTGCAGTCATGAAGCTCGGTCTGGTGACATATTTAAATCCTTGCGTTGTTGCATTAACCACCGTCGTTTCAGTTGCCACAGCGCCAACGGCCGCCGCCGCTTTTGCGCTCTTTGCATTCGCGATTGCTTTTGTAATTTTCATTTTGGCCGCATTCGCAAGCAAATTTGGCGCATGAATGCGTCTTTCTTTCTCTTTATCCTTTTTATTCGTTTTAGTCATGCTGTTACTTTATGGCACTATTATATTTGTTTGCTGTTTAAGTGTGCTTTACTGCCGACTTGTATACTTTGTTAAATGGCATATAATTTTCACTTATTTATTTAAATATTATTTAATTTTACGTTTTTGAAACAAAACACTGCCTATGAAAAAATTCGACGCGCGTTGCTCGCACGCGTATCATGTCCGCTTGCGTTTTTTACGCCAACTGTTCATAATAACATTTAAAATATTTCATTAATACCACTAAATATTATTGAGAAAAAATCAAATAAGAAATATGAAAAATACATGTATTTGTATTACTCAAACGGCGCTTTGTAATGAACAAGCCGCGCATGCAGCATCCAAGTGAGCGCAACGTGACGCTCTCTCAATCACCAGTTGCTTTTAGTTCCCGCATCTTATTGCTCGCCCTCTTTGCCCACATATGTACTGCTTTAGAACGAACAACAACAACTTCTAATCACTCTTATGCCCATTCAAATCTTACTCTCGCTAGCGTTGGCGCCCTCGCGCTCTCTCTCTCTCTATTAAAAATAACGACAAAATTGAAACTCACCATGATCGTGCGTTTGTTTTTGTTTTTTCGTTTCGCCTTCTTTTGCCCGCATCCAAACACTCATACAACCATACACACATACTATATACATGCTGGCATGCATGTGTTGTTTTCACTTTTGTGGTTTGCCTTTGTGTGTTTTGCTTTAGTATTTTCTGTTTGTTATATATTTTTTTTTTTTTTCATTTTTCTTTTTGATTTTTGTGCTGCTCCACGTCACTTGCCTGCCTTATCGCACACTTGCTGAATACGGCAAGCTCTCACTCACTCACGCACGCGTGTAAGCCAACAAGCGCTGCTCAGGCTACGCCTCTCTTATATGTTATTGTTGTTATTGCTTTTGGCTTATTTTTATTTTCAACCAAAAATGGCCAACAATATTAAATATTTTAATTAATTTTGAACTTTGCTTGGGTTCGTTTTCATTTTGAATTATTTTTCATTTTTTTTTTTAAAGCAATGTAAAGCAATTTTCAATGAAGCGAAAACATTTTTAAAATCATTTTGATTTATAAAAAAAATATTTCCACTTAATTCTACTCATGTGTTGCTTTACTTTAAAAATTTCACTAATTTGTGCCTGAATGTTGTTAATTTATTAAATAAATAAACAAAAAGCACACACTAAACCACAGTAAAATCCTAAGCTAAACGCCGAGATTACCTAATATTTTGCTTAGTGCCAAATTAACCAAATCTCAACCAAAAAAAACAACATTTTATGCAATACATATTTTTCGACAACAAATTTTCGGAAATAAATTTTCCCACAGGCAAAGTAAATAACACTTGAACCTATTTAAATAGTGAAATCGCCAACAAATCTGTCAAATTGTTGTCAGAAAGCCATGATCAAGATGCGCGCACAGCGTGCCTTGATAACCAGCAAAAGCAACAACAACAGCTGCGCAGGTAGCAAACCACTAAGCCACAACAAAGCGCGTGCGCCAGAGAGAGAGAGAGAGAGCGACATATGAGAGCCGATAGTCGAAGCCAATAATGCATAATTTCGTTGTGTTGTTGTTGTTGTTATTGAACTTGAGGTAAACTGCATAAACAAATGAAGAGAAGGAACACGTGCCGAAAGGATCAAAATCGAACGATCTTCAAACTAACAAACAAGCGAATAATAAAAACAAAAAAATCAAAAAGGACACAGTCGCAGACGCAGGACACGCGTGTTTGTTATTCGTGTTGAGTCCTCTGCATTGTTGTCTGCTGTTGTCCTTTTTTTCTTCAGCAATTTTATTATTCGATGAGTGCACGACAAACAAATAATATCATAAATGGTTTTCCTTAACGTAACCAACAAAATATGTATTTATGTGCCGGCATGTCCTTGAATTGCACTTTTACCTGAGCGTTCGTTCAGTTGTTTGTGTGCTCTTTGGCGCGTCTTAATTAGTTCATTAGTTATGTGAATTTATGAAAGTGTCTTGAGTTAAACTCTTTGTTGTGGATTGATTTTTTAAGCGAGCTCATTAAATACATATATCCTTTGTGCTTGCAGACAATTTATGAGTGTTTGTGTTAAGGATTAATCGTTTTTGAATTGCTTTGTAGACACTTCTTTGAGTTGGCATTGAAAATCTTAGAGCAATCCTAATACAAAACCAGAAGGGGTTAGTCTTTCAAACGTTTGCCGAATTATTCAAATTGGAAAATCCATTTGATCGGTTTTCCAACAAGAATCACATAGGTAGCCACGCCCATTTGATAAAGTTAATATATTCTAAAAACATTTTTTTCATCTCTGAAAATTTTGGGAACCATGTCTTTATAGAAATAATGAACAAACCTTCTTCAACTCACTGGGACTTAAAGACAAGTCTTTGTTTCAATTAGATCTTTCTAAGGATAGCTGACAAATTGAAATTGTTATTTTCAGACTTCAAGTCTATATCAAATAGAAAGATTGAAATAATAAGCCTGAAAAACAAATCAAAATCACTCAAATCAAAATTAACAATTAAAAGTTTAGCACAAAAATATTATTCATATATATAAATAATTCTACATTTTCTTCATAAATATTATTAACAGTAAAAATTGTGTACTCGAAATCGTGTCTGACGTTTTGAAGCTCACAACTTTGTTGTTCATACGTATATATTTCAAGGTTAAAGTTCCACTTAAATCACAGACACATGACTACAACGAATCATACCATTTAAAATAAGCATTTGAAAGAAGGTTTTTTGTTTTGTTTTTTAGTAATTAATTAATGTTTTTTTTTCACTGGTCTGTTTAAATATTGAAAATTTGTTAATGAAGCAGAATACAAAAGTTATAGACCCCAAACGCGTACTTAAAGTATAAAAAGCACAATTTCGAATCGAAAACAAAAACAAGCGTTGAACGCTACAGAAACGTGGCAAGCAAGTCTTATCAGTACTATTAAAATTTAATAAAAAAAATAAAAGCGTCGATTTTTTCATATTTCTGTCTCTTCGTTTTTTTTTTATATTTCGAAAAAGTCGACAAAGGTTAAGAGCTGAAAAATAGACACATTTAAATGTATGTATGTCTGTGCCAACTAAATGAGAACGCGTCATGGATTTTTTTCTTTTTTTTTTTTTAATCCGTACAAAATCAAGGCACAAACATGGCATCAAAAACAAAAAAAAAAGTATAACTAGAATCGTAAAAACAAACGATTTGAAATGTCCAAACAGATCATTTGAGTGCATATTCAAAAATACATAAAAATGCTATAAAAATTGTAAAATTCTTATTTCTCAACTTCTTCTTTGTACATTTACAGCGAAATTTTACGACTTTTCGCAGCGGTTCAAATGTAACAGATTTTTAAATGCCAGCCAAAGTCAAGTAGTCCTGAAGAGTATCTTCAATAATGCACGAGTATTTGGAAACTTTTTACGACTTTCTTGCCGATTGGCGCGTCGTCTCGGCTTTTTGCACGCCATAACCGACAAACGATCGCCACTTTTCTTTACTTTCATTGAGTTACTTTCTCACGGCGCCGCTCTGCCTTGGCTCCAGCGCTGAGCACTTGCACTTACACTTGCCCCGCACCCTTGAAGGCGACCGCGTGTCCTGTACGCTTATTGAAATTCTATATGCCTCATCATATTTTATGTGTTCTTGATATCCATACAAATTGTTAAATTGTTTTCTGTGCGTTGAACAAACATTTGAAAATATTGGAATTTTCAAAATGAAAAAAAAAAAAAACAATATTTTTAAAGTTACAGTTTCTTCATGGTTTGATTTTCTTAATTTGTACATGTCTACTGATTTATGTTATAATTTTCAGCATGATTTATTTTGTAAAGGATGACTTAGAAGAAATTCAAGAAAATTGTTCAATATTAAAATCTTCTTTGGAAAGAACATTTGAAGCAGAATTTCTTTGAATGCTTTGAAGCTCAAAATTTATATAATTTCATACAAGTTCTCTGACTTTATATAAAATGATATATTTTTATGAAATCAAAGCAAGTCTTAAAATAGTCTGATGTAATTTTGTAAAAGTTTTCTATAAAAAGTATAGTAAATGACTATTAGAGATGTCCGTCTGCAAAGCTGACTTTGCCCAACATTTCTCTAAAATCTTTTAAAAAATTTTAAACTGAAATAAGAATAGCTTATAATATTGTCTTTGATTGAAGTTGTCGAGAGGCTTATAAATATAATTCTCATATTTATTTTTATATTTAAATAAAATATTATTTATTATTTATTTTAGCCCGCCTTCTTTTCAACCACAACTAACCAAGTGTATATATAAATAGCTATTGAATTATTATTAAAAATATATACATAATCATTCATATGTTATAAAAATGTCTTAAGAAAGTACACATGTATTTTAACAAACATTTTATCTTTTCGTTCATTATTTCAGTACGAAATGTATCCTTTGATAAGCATTTTTCAATGGCAAATCCAAGCACTACAAAGTGAAATCATTTTCAAAACAAAAGAGCCCGCATGCTTCCTCCAGTCCACCAGCAGCACAAATGTCAGCGAGCTGAAACCACAAAATGATTTCGGTTATCGCAAAAACACTTAAATCCAAACAATTACAATACAGAAAAGTGTTAAAGACATGTCGGCACAACATGGAGTTAGACCGATAAGACTACCGGATTAGTGCGGCGGGCGTGTGGACCAGAACCGAAACCGAAAGCCTGAAGTGTTTGCGCCTTTTTATTGATGCTATCAAACGACATAAACCAGTAGATGTAATTGAACAATTTTCTACCAGATAACGATGCCGATAATGGCATCAAAGGACCATGAAACATGACCAACGAACGGAACACTTGAGTGAGTGGAGTGAGTGTGGTCGAATAAGTGCAAAATTATTGAGCATTGAATTACAAGTCTTTTTTTTTTGTAAGTATATTTGTACCATTGAAGAAAATCAAGGAATTTATGAGTTTCTTGAAGTTCGTGCGTACGAGTAAATAAAACATAAATTTTATTAGTGGTTTTCTTTTTACGTTATAAATTCTGTTGGAATATAAAACCTTAAACATTTTTTTCTTACAAAATATAGAATGCATAAATACGTCAACAATGTCATGTGAGTGTGGACACGAATAAAGTAACGAAATGCCTTTCGTTTGCACTTGACACTTGTACTTGAAGTCATAAATATGTCAAAATATGTGACATCGAAACAGTTTCTGGTACCTTAGAGTTAGTAGTTTAAAAAAAAGTATACACTTGCAGTTAGAAGAGGACTGCAAGTAAATCTCTTGGGTGTTCTGAAGACACTTCTACAAGATCTTTAGTATGTTTGCTCGTTATTATTATTATGATTATTGTCTTGGGGCTTTGCTCATTAATGGCACAATTAAATTTTGTTTGGTTTTTGTTCCATAAAAAAAATCAAATTTACTATGAAGCGTAAATCGACACCACCTCATGGCTCATGGCTCATTTGGCAGCACAGCTCAACTGTGAAAGTTCCTTGTGCTAAGCATATACGAGTATACAAGCGAGTTGACAATTATCCTTTTTGTGCGCACTGCAGTTGAACAACATACAATATAATAAATCACATCATTAGCACATTTACAAGTTCGGTCTGGCGTTCGGTTTTTGGTGTGAAGTCGCTTGAGTGGCAGCAGAGCCGCGTTTCACGGCTCATTTGTGATTTATGTATATATTTGTAAAATATTTATATAGAAATGTCGCATATATCGTGTCTTTGGCCACACACTTGTTTTTTATACATACGCCTTGGGCAGCCCTGACTTAGTTCTATTAGTTTTCATTTTAGGGTTATTTACCGTTTGTGCACTCAATCCATGTTAAGTTGGCCGCGCTTATCATATTGTCTTGCTTGAGGTAATGTTGGAAAAACAAAAAAAAAAAAACAAAATACTATAAAACAAAAGAAAACCCCAAGACCCCGAAAAGTTTTCGAAATATTTGCCTGTGTGGGAAAATTATATATGTATTCGGCTTAGACTTAACTAAGCTTGAAATTGTGTTTCGATAAGCGTTACACATGAGTTGAGTAATGCTTGAGGCATGTGAGTCTATGTGCTTGCTGAAAGTTAGGCTAGCAAGAAGGAAGAAGAAGGTGACCGACTGGGCGAATTAAAGGGAAAAAGAGCAAATGTTATTGAATAAGCAAATTCATGTGAAAGAATTTTAAAATATTTTAAATTTGTTAACCCATCTTGAAACATAGTTTTTATAGAGCATGAAATGAAAATGTTTAATACGAAAATTTTGAAAATTAAAAAATCATTAAGTGAAGTTTTAATAAAATGTATTAAAATGAAATAAGTCATATTAAATTTGTATTATATGACAAAAGAATTTACTTAACGACTTCTCTGCCTATCTTTTTTTCGCACTTTGCGCCAACAACGCCCAGCGACAGATACAAAAGTACCTAAATCGGATCGAGCAAAAGAAAATTGTATATTTTCTATGAAATATATGAAAAACAGCAACGGAAAAAAACGGCAAGTTGTCGTCGACGTCGTCGTCGTTGTTATTGTTGTTGTTGTTGTTGCTGTCGTCTCTGTCTGTAATATTTAAACAAAAGACTAATGACAGTTACAATAATTGCCCATGAGTCTATTTGTTTCACACAACGCCATTAACTTAAATGTAGAAAATATTCTATAGCACAAACACACACACAGACAGACACAAACATACATAAATGTACATATGTATATATCTCCTTACTGATTGAATAAGAACAAAATAATATATGTGAAATAAATGCATTGAAAATAAAAAGACAGAAATATGATGATTATATGAAGCCAGCATGACGACCAACGAACCCAAGAACGTTGTCGCTTACTTACTTACATACTTACAAGCATACAAACGCACAAGCAAACAAACAAACAACATACATACATACACACTTGTATGCATACATAATGCATGTATGTATTTTGACATAAACTTACTTGGAGCTCTCGTCCCTCGACAATATTGTTGAGTTCATGTGTGCCTCGAGCTCGAGCTCAAGTCATTTCAGATCCATACGACATTTGCGGCTTGGTCTGAGACTGAGTCTCTGGTCTGGTCTGTCCATACTGCCGCCTGCGCCCTGCCCCCTGCCGCCTACTACAAACCGAACCGGATTGCTTTTAATAATAATGTTTTTGTCGACTTGCGGCGAACAACGAAAACATTCTTATCAAATAAAATAAAATGAAATAAAAAAAACAAAAAACTAAGAAAATGAAAATATATATATATATGTATGTACATATATGTACAGCAGAAATAATACAAAAGAAGAAAAAAATTGTAGCATTTCAGTAAAACAAAAGACGACAACAATCCGCGACTTCCTGTCAAAGTTCAGAAAAAAAAGAAAAAAATTAATAATTATAAAAAAAAAAAATAAATAAATAAAATATTATATTTTGCACACGAGTTATTGTTGTATAAAGCACTTTTTATTCGGAACTTCATGAGTAATGTAAGCAAATTATTCATGCTTAAACATGCATTAAAACACTTGCATTAAAATCATCACAACATTTTTGTATAAGGTACTTATAGAAGCAAAAGAATTTCTTGCCTTTTTTATGCGATAAAGAAATTTACTTATCTTAAAATTTTATTTTTTTTCAGCAAATATTTTTCAAATATTTTTGAACTGAGCATTTATGTTTGTTCAACTCGATTGGCGAAAGTCCGTCAAAAGTTGTTCTTGGCAAATTATAAATATAATATTTTAAAAAGAGACTTTTCACAATCGTTATATAATCTTCATATAGAGACGGCAAATCTTTATCGACAAAAATTTCTCGATAGACGAAATACCAGAAAATTGATTCACCAAATTAAATACGTCATATAAAAATATATAATTCTACACTTGAAACTAATCCAGAAAATATTTTAATGTATTAATAAATACCACATGAAGTTCAGGCACATTGTTCTTTATGAATTTTATCAAATTTCGTACGCTCGTTCAATTAAAGTATAATGAACAAGGAATAACCGCTTTAAAAGACCATAAATCCTATAAGTCTAAACTAGAGCAATCTATAAATATCGGAAAATATTTTACTTTTTTTCTTAATGAAGTAACGCATTGGAATTTCCCAAATGCAAATGAATGAACGGCGGAATGAGAACCATAAACGAGCTCATTAATTTTATGCATTGTTTTCGAGAATGTCAGGCCCAAAATGTATCGTAAAATTTGTAATTGAGCCAGGCATAAAACCTCAAAAGAACTACCCAAATGCAAACAACTTGATGGACAACAAAAAAGAAACTAACAAGACACAAAAATAGCATAAATCAAAGCGAACAGTGAAAGTAAAAAGGATGTGGCCAAATGGTAACAACGCTAATGGTCATATCCTGGCAAACAAATGCGATGATAACAGGTAGACCGATGACTGAACGAACGCACAGACGTTTGCTGACGACCAAGCCTAGAAACAGGTACAAAAGATGCGCAGGCACGCGTTGCGTTTAAGTAACCTCAACGTGACGAGTCGTGTCGTGTCGTGACGTGTCCCTGTTACAATTACCAACTCAGCTAAAAAAAAAAAACAAAAACAAAAACCTAGAAAACAACAACAGAACTTGTGAGCCTTTTACGTACAATTAAGACAAACAGCAATTAAAAAGCGTCTGAGTCTCGTTGCTGCAATGTATCTTGTATCTTGTCTGTCGTCTGTGTATTTGTCTTGGCTGTCTTCGTTTTGGAATTTCACAAATTTCCTTTTCATTTATGTACATTTTTATTTTGTTTTTTTTTCTGTTTTTTATTTGTTGTTTATTTTTATTTGGTTTTTACAATTTAAAAGTATGTTAATTTTTTTTTTTATTTTATTTAACTTTTTTTTTTTTGGTTTTTTTTGTATTTTTGCGCTGTTTGCCGCAAGCAAGTGCGGCTTCATTCTGTGTTGCCACATGAGGTTTTCATGAGTGCCGCCAAACGTGTTCTATTTTAGCCGACTTTGTTTCTTAGCTTTTGTTTGCTATTCTGCATAATTTACACGTTGTTATTTGTCTTGAAGACGGCATTGTAAATGCGACGTTCGTTGTGTAGGAGATGAACGCACGTGGCTCTATTTGTCAATCTTTTAAGTGTCTTTAGTATATTTAGTGCAGACTGTGTCTCTGTTAATTGAGTACTGTCGGAAATTGCGGCTTGATTAAAGCTTACATTGAATAAACAACGTAATAATGAAGTTCAACTGATGTTAGTTTTAATGAGAGTGCGAAAAACGAAGCTTAAATAGGTTGATTCTTTTGAATAATTTTCTATATGACACAAGGTCAAGTAAATCATGTCTGCCAATAACTTTCAATAATACCATATTTCAATTTATAAACAGAAATAAATTTTTTGTCTAATTCACACACTTGAAACTTACAAAAGATAATGATCAGCCATAGATCATGCAGCAACAACAAACGCAATGACAGAAATATATCATAACACGAGTCAACTGAAGGAAAAAAAAAAAATATAACAAAACAAAAGTCAACACATGAACAAAAACCATGAGTCTTCATTAAAGGGGCGTTTGAAACGCTTAGATGCTGTGAGCACCTCAAACACACATACACACACACACACACGCACACAAAGCACAAAGTGTGACACAGAGGCACATGTGAACCGCAGCCGTAACCAGTGAGCATCTGTTAATCTTCACATATTACAACAACAACAACAACCATTTCGAAAATATTTAAACATGCGTTAAATTTTGATTTTATTTTATTTAATATTTTTTTTTTCGGATTTTATTCGTAGGCGTATACGTTGTTTATGACCGATAAATGTCACAACTCACAACTCTTGCCTTCCTTTTTCTTACGTTCGTTTGGCATTTCCAATGCTGTTTGGTAAACTGAAACAGCATGCACACATTGTAAGGATTTTCCATGCGCCGGCGCAAAAGGATACAAATTGATAAAACTCATCATACAGTGGTCAAAAAGGATTTTTCGCTTTTGTGGTTTCATGGTGGCGGCCAAACGCGAAAAACCATACGACGCGTACACCCACAAATGAGCGATAATAATCATCGTACAGCCTCCGCAAATGCATATGCAAATCACAAAATCACACCCGCATTGCGCACACAGTTACAGATACACAGATACATATAAGCACACTGAACAACACAACATGGAAAACTTGGTTGGTAGGTTCCCGCATACGCGACATACGTTCATCAATGGCGACAATGACGACGACGACGACGACGACTCCTCCGTCAACGAAAAACTAAACTGAATACGAAAAAAAAATAAGGCAAACGCTAAACGTTTATTTCAAATATATGTATTTATCAGTTTTTACTACAACTTTTCAAATTCTACGTTAAAAAAATGAGTACAAAAAAAAAAATGAAAAAAAAAAATCATATACACAACCAAAGCACATTTCTTGATTAAAACTTATCAGAAAACATTTCATATCACCTTTTCAAATGACTCAATAGTCGCACGACAACTTCCCAGTTCAATCGCACTCGGTCGCCCGACATTCACGCCTTATGCGTTCATTCATTGGTTAGACGACATCGGCACACTGCCATCCATTGCACATACTGCGCCACTATGAAACGAAACGAAACTCAACTGAACAGAACGGAAGGGAACAGAACAGTTCGAAGCGGTACTGTATACAATTGGAGATATCGCGCTGGCTATCTGAGTGACCCCCCCGTCTCGACTAAAACAGATTTTGATTACAGGCGTATTATGTACGACGGTTGACGATTGACGATTGAACGCCCTATCGCTTATTGCACAGACTCTATGAATGACTATCCTTATCGTTTCATTGCATATATCCTTATCAATAGACAAGTTGGGAGGTGTGGTTCGGCGTTTTAAAACATCGACGTCGTCGACGTCGGCAACGCTTGGGAAACACCACCAATGCTGATTACCACTATCAGAGACACACAAACACGTACTCGAACTTGCCGCGCTCTATCTAGTCAATAACATTACAAAAACAATAAGGAAAACTTATGAATAAAACTACAAAAGATAGTCAGTTAGACAGACAGACAGACAGTCAGTCGGCCATTAAGTCAGTCTTATATCATCATGAAGTTTTCAACAAAATTGTTTAGTTGAAGTATTGCGACTGTGACCTTTAGTGATTAGAAGGACAAAGAAATTCAAATAAATCCAATCCGGGATTGCATACATTTTTTTTTCAAGTGAGTCTTACAAAAGAGTCTTTTTTAGAGATGCAATGATCTGCAAACTTTAACTAACTGAAGGTCTCGAAATCTTGAGATGAATTTTTATCAACTAACATATATCTTACATATTTATTTTTTATTTATCTATCATCTATCTTCCAATCTCATGTGTATATTTTTCTAATGCCGCAGTCATTTATTCCTACTACTTCATCGAAAAATATTATTTTAAAGTCTCGATGGGTCCTTCATCATCATCTTTAAGATTCATAAATATTATTAGATCTTAAATTTCAAGTTGCAGCAACATTCTCACCATTTTTCAGACTTTTTTCAACATAAATGACGATTCCTTTTCGCAATTTAAATCGCAAAATGTGAGACTGTACTTTAACTGAAAAACAAATTATTTTTAAAACGTGAAGGAAAAAATAATAAACATTGATTTATAAAAGACAGCAACTAAATGGGGCGTTTATGTCAACAGTTCGCTCAATAATTCTATACTATAATTTATTGAAAAAAAAATAAACAATTTATTTTATTTAATTCAAACGCATCGAAAGATCATTTTATTTGTATTATGTAATGTAATTTTTTAACTCAAACAAAAAAGTTTACTTTTCTACAGCATGCCGTTTATTTTATAACAGTTGAGTAAATTTATAATCAAGTCAAGTAAGTAAGCTCCCCTTTAGCTCACCTACTAAAGTTTAATTCAGTCAATACAAGCCGCAATCGCCTGGGAATATCTTTTAAACGACCTTGCGGAAATTGATAAAAACTTTTAAATATTTACAAACATTTACCGAGCCATTATCATATCAACAGTCGACGGTGCCTGTATGTCTGCCAAGATCTTAAAAACAATAATAAGTAAACACAATACTATATACTTTTTTTTTATTATTAATGTCACGATAACAACAAATGCGATAAACTAAGCGCGTCTAAGGGATTCCGTCGAGTGACGTCACGGCAAGTGATAAAAATGAAAATAATTTAAACAAAATAACAATGAAGATAAGACGGTAAACAACTTGCAGTGTGTGAAGTTTTCAAATACATGAATAAATAAATAAATGTAAAAATTTATAAACAGTGAAATCTCCAACAAGCGAACAGAACACATCAGATTAACATTTTTTAGAGGTAATCTTTAAGAAGAACTTACTATATTTTTAACATGTTATTACAAATAGGATTGTGGCTATGGTGGAATGTTATATAATATATTCCATTGTTTTAAATAATGATTAAACTTTAATTGTGGCGCCAACTTAATCGCATATTGTTGGTTTTTTATTTATTAGTACAAATGCATAAGGAATTTTTAAAATTAAAGAATGAACCTCAAACATTCAATTGTGGTTATGAAAAAATGCGGGAGGGTTTTTGGTGCAATGTACAAAGTTAGATAAAACAACCGATTCAATGGTTTTCCTCTATAAACTATACCAACATTTTAGGATCTTTTAAGAAGCAAAGATATGTAAAACCAATTTGCTTGTCTAAGTTTAGAAAACGGGCCTAATAATAATGTATGTAAAACAACATATAACGGCAAAGTAAGGCCCACTCATTGCTTGCCTTGCTACTACAGTAGCAGAAAATATCAAGTAGAGAGTTAAGTATAAAAAAAACAACAAAGAAGCATATAAAACCGCTATCAACCGCAACGACATTGCACATTGAAGTGCGGTGTTTTATTTTTCTTTCTTTAAGAACCAGCATAATCCATGGAAAAGGGCAAAAAATAAAATAAAATACAAACTATAAACAAAGAACTGTAAAGATAAAATAAAGTACAGAAAACACAAAGTTATAGTGTGCAAGTCGAACGGCAACGGCAACGGCAACGACAAGTAAACTAAATGGAGGTCTTGAGCTGTGCCGACGACTTCAAGTCGCTGTCTCTTATCAGCAGGCGACGCTGAGCGCGGTCGGCTCGGTCGCTCGGTCGGCCAGGCTGGCGATAATATAATAAATAATATAAATGACTATTTAAACGAATGTTTATTAAAAACTAAAGACAAACAAGAAAAACATTTAATGTAAAAAATAAGTACAATATGTATTCACATTTTTATTAAATTATATATATTATATATAACTTCTACTGATAAGCCTCATTGACGTCAGTCTCAACTCAAATAAATGTGAACATGAGCAACTTGAATTCAGCGATTTTCTTTAAGATTTTAATAAAGAAATGTATGGAATTTAGCAAGAATGTAGGAATATATTTATAATCATACCAACAACAATATTATTGAATTTGGCATTATAAAAGAGCCTCTATAATAAATATAATATTAATACTTGTTCTGGTCCGTGTGTTATAATGAAATACTATGTAAGCAAGCATGTACCGCTGTAAGTACGAGGGTAGCTTGATAAATCTTAAGTCTTTTTCCGTGTTAGTTATTAAGATTTATTTTTAATTAAAAATATTTCGGTGCTCAAGAATTTTTCTTTAAAAATATAAATAAATTCTACTAATCAATCATTCTGAAGGCAACAATCATAATGAATTCTTCAAAGCACAAACTGTTCATGTTGTAGAACATGTAACTTGTGTCAAAGCTTTTTTAAGTGTATTCTTGCCAAAATACTCGACAACTCTTAAAGCTTTGTTGAGCTTATTGGAAAACAGCTTATTGAGAAACAACATTCGATATTGATAACAGATAAGCAAATAATCAAACAATCCGCTCAGTTGTTCGTACACCTTTAACCAGAAATTTTAGAAATTTTGTCAAAATGAGTGAAAAGCCCGAATTTTCTTTTCGACGTGCCAAACAGGAAGACATTAAATGTGTGCGCGAAATGATACAAGAACTGGCTGACTTTGAGAAGATGAGCAACGGACCAGAATTGAGCGAGGCAGGTCAGTAAATGTATTATTTTAATATTGAGTTACTAAGGCATTCTCAGCACAGATCTTGTACGCGATGCCGGCTTAAATGGCGGTCCGGCGTATTGTCACATTTACGTGCTCGACTACAGAACAAAGGATCATGTCGTTGGTAAAAGCAACACGTAAGTCCAAAGAAACCAACATTGATAGATAAGAAAGATCGACTACTCTTCAAATGTAAACGCAAATATGACTTTGCGTTCATTAAATTAGGCGTCAATTTGAGCTAAACGCAAATATTTGTTCATATAAAAATCGTTTCGGTTTGTTGAAATTGATGAGAATTTGTACTTGCCACATTGCTCGCTCACGGCAAGCATTCAATAAATAAATTGGACAATTGTAAATCTTAAAAATAAATAAAAAAAAAAAACGCATTTCGACAATATTTGCCTGGGACGCCGGCCTTATCGCGCACTGATAAGCACGCACGACAGCCAAGCACAGACACGTGAAGTAGTATCCATGGAAGAAATCAATAATCAATACAAAGAATACAAAAAAAAAATAATAACAAAGATCAATTCTGCAATGACCTTTTTCAATATTACATTGTGAGACAGTCGTCTAATATGATATTCCACATGATTTTTACATGACACTAATGTATGAATACGAAACATTTTTTTCTTGACGAGATATTTTCCTTAAAACGATATTTACGCTTGAAATTACTAAACAAGATTCTCTTCAATATACATTTCAGCATTCAATTGCCAATAAGAGGCTATTTCACTTATCTGCATAAAACATTCCATAACAAATAAGTTGTTTAAGCTACTAATTTATCTCTCATTGATCGACAGACAAATCATTGGTTATGCAATCTGCTTTTTCTCCTATTCGACCTGGCAAGGTAAAACATATTTCATGGAGGATCTTTATGTGCGCCCCGATTACCGTAAGCTGGGCGCCGGTGCACGTATCTTTCGTGAAGTAGCCGCACAAGCGCTGGCACACAAGTGCAAACGCATGGAGTTTCATGTGCTGGGTTGGAATCCGGCCTCCGAGTTTTACAAACGTTTGGGCGCGTCCGATTTAACGACGACCGAAGATTGGCATTATTATCGTGTGCCGGAAACGCAAATAGCCAAGTTGGCAGCAGAATTGCAATAAATTTGTTTCATTCACATTAAAATTATGAGATAATACTTTATTTATTTATATGTGTTTGTTGGCTTATTGTAAATAAATAATAAAATTGAAAAAAGAAAACAAATCGATTATTGCTCGCCATTAACACTGGCAATGACATGTATCTGCATGCTCTTTGTTGAATTGTAAATCTGACCGGGCGGAAACGGATGCACTTTCGATGATGCATCAGATTTTGTCTTGTCAGCTGCCGTGTATTTGGATAGTCGAATACTGGGCATTGGCAAAAAACCAGTGCTCAGTGGCATGACTTCAAGTGAAATGGAATGACTGTCGACGTCTTTCATGGAGATGACACCTAAAAGAAGATTGGCATAATCGTCATATCATTTTTTTAGATTGAATTCAAATCTAAAAGCTTAATGGCAAATTGCATGAGTGTGTATGTGTGTTTGCACTAAACTATGCCGCCATTCATACCAAGCATTTGGCAGAGTTCTAAACATTAAGTACTCTTATGTTATCAAGCGCAACAGATGGTCATAAAGCTATAACGCATTTTAGCGCATGTCTTGTACGACTTAAAGTAACATAGAAGTACTCAATATTGCAAATGGCTTTAGTGGCGCTTCTAAAACCTACAGCAAGCAGCGCATGCGCAATGTAAATTCGCATACACTTACCAAAATCTGAAGTTTGTGTTCGAATTTGTTAACATAAAAACAATAACATTATTATTGAAAGACTTATAATTGAATAAAATAATAAAAAAAATCTTATCACTTACCACCGGAACGACCAACGACCGCCCAAAGATTCTGATCGTTTAGCACCTCATACATGAGATCCACATAGGGATTTGCATGTATCTTTGTTATTTTCAGATTCATATTGCAAACAGTGCGCAGCCGGCACAATTCGTTCGATTCCAATTGAGCTTGCACCTTAAAGAGTGTCGTATAATCGACCAGATCAAAAGCGCAGCCATAGTTGCGCCAAATGCTGGGCTGCTCAACCGTTGCATACTTTACAACGAAATGCACCTTAATGACGGGCAGTTCATGTTCGGCTTTCAATGGTTCCACTTGTATCTCATACAAATATGTGACATTCAAGCCCTTGTGTATTTGCTGTAAAAGTATTCATAAATAATCAAACTTGTACAAATCAACGATGTAGTTAAAATTCATTTCAAATACACACAATACTTTGCGCCTTGTCCGGATTCAAATCGATCAAACGTACACCAGGCACATCACATTTGACCTTCGCCTCCGTCAGCAACAGATTCGCATCCAATCCCTTCATTATGACCTGCAGAAACTTTTGTGTACCGCACGTATGCAGACGACAAGTCGCCTCCATGGCAGGCTGAAATTCAATGGGAATCTGCAACTCATTCCGTGACCATGGACAGCTCAGTGAAATATGATGTTCATGGTGTTTGATCACTTTGCGTCCGGGCATATCAGTTAGCACTTCAATTTGTATATCGCGTTCCTCAAACGATTTGAAGTTCAACAACGGCACTTGTAGCATGCTATCGAAGGTGCTGTCATCACGTATGCCAGCATCGGATTTATCAACTGACGCATGACGTATACGTAAATTCTTCGAGCATTTAAGCGTAATTTTTGCATCATTTGAGAATATAAAACTGCCGCCGGAAACTTGCAAGCATATTGGTTGCACAATGCCAGCTATTAAAGTCTTAAAATTCAGCACTGCCGAAGCGGGCTTTGTGGTGATCTCGAATTGTGGCGGCACAAAGGGCAATTGTTCCGACAGAAATTCCAACGTAAACATGCGTATACACATCTGTAATGTTATGCAATTGCAATTAATTAAGTACAATATGATTTTTAAGTTCCTAAACTAACCTGTTTAAAGTCCCAAATACCAACGCGTGTCGCTTTTGCACGGAACTCGATGAGATTCTCGCCGGGCTTCAGCACACAGTTCTCCGCAAGCACAAAGTTTGTAAAATCCGATTGCACGCTGGGCGACAGTTTACGCTTCGTGCTACTAGTCCGTCTAACGGGCTGTTTAGTTTTTGGCGTTTCGCAAGCGACCGATGCGCAGGCGAGCGTGTTGTCCTGTTTGTAGTCCAATTGCAAGGCAACTTTCAAACGTGGCTCCTTCGCGGTGCTCGCTCTGACAGCACCACTAACATTACCAACACTACTTGTCAAAGGCACCACCTGCATTGCAGTCTCACTGACAAGGGGCGCTACATGCATCTCATAGGACAATTTCAGTGTTTCGGCAACAATCTCACGTGGATAAAAACTCATGAGCTTCATATGCACCACAATATATTCATCTTGTATGATGGGCTTTTGATTGATCACATTGAAGTCATATATGCGAAAGTGATCTTCAAGCACACAAAAGTTGGCATTCTCAGTTGATGGTTGTGCTGAGAGCGTAGTTTTTAGCGTCTTCACCGATTTTAGAAATTCATCAAAATAAAAGGTGCGCACAAGTGTCTCTAACTCTTGGCAACAGGAAATCGAACTGCACGTTTTCGTGTAGGCCAACGAATCGCCCATTTTACGATAACAGTTGGCCAGTTCCAGCAGTGTTTGTGAGCTCAGTACGTGCCAGTTTTCAGCTTTAAGTTCACGCAACAAATCGGTGAAGAAGCCCACTGCCTTGTGTGGTTCATTCAGCGCACAATAGAAGTTACCCAGATCCAAGCCAACTAAACGCGCTGAACGTAGACGCGAGACATGTTTGTATGTGCTTATAGCCAACTCAGCCAACTCCAAATAGAGTTTCTGGAATGCTTGATTTGAGCCCAGCGCCTCCTTGAGCTGTTCCGTTGCGGATTTCTTCGGTTTGCGGTTAGGCGAGCGTTCACGCAATTGTGGCGTTGGATTTAAAAATTGTTGCTGTTCCAGTGGTGCATCACCGATGCCAGCTGAAAGTTGCACAACGATGTGCAACTGCTCAGACGTTGGCGTGAAGCCAGGCAGCAGACCGCATAGTTTGCCCAGTTCATAGAGTTTATCCTTGGCTAGATTCCAGATTGGCGCACATTGCTGAAAACAGCTGACATCGTTTGGCTCCATAGCCTGTTCACAAGTCTGCAACACTTCCAAAGCACACACAAACTCCCAGCAACTGAGCGCACCCTCCTGGCAGTCCAATTTGATTAGTTCGATTTCGCGCAGCGTCGAAAATAGAAAATTTAACAAACGTTTGGCAATTTCGGGCATATCATTACATTGATACAAGAGGTGCGCTTGGCGCTCGAACAAATAATTGCGAAACTCCACAATCGAAACACCTTCGCTACGTATCTTGTTCCGCATTTCGAATTTGTCACGTCGCGTTAGACAAATTCCATGGAAGGCAGTGAGCGGACGCTTGAAGTACTCAAGCCATTTTTGTTTCTCGCCATAACCAGAGTTAGTTATAAATTGCGAAAACATGGCATCCAATTCATCGTACTGTATAAGCGCCTCAGTGTGCAATTCGAGTTTTTCAAAGATAAGCGCCAGATCCTCCTGCATGAAGAAATATTGTCTGAAATCCCAGCCTTCATGATTACGTTTCTCCCGTTTGCTGCGTATAAGCTCCTGATACTTGGTAATGTTTCGATTATAGCTCGTAAGCATTAAAAATCTGAAAAGCCATAAAAATTACAAGAGTGAAAGTATTTGAAGACATGTTTCTTTACCTAATGCGTTGCAAAAGACAACGAAATGACTCAGCTGACTTCTGTTCAAATTTTGCGGGGTTAAGTACCGAAATGCATCGATCGTCGTTTTTACTACAAAACTCCAAGCGTATTTTGTCCAGTACTGTGGTACGCTGTAGCAGATTTTTCGTTTTGCGTACATCAAATGTTTCCACAAGTAAAATCATCCAATCTGATACATCATAAGAATTCAGCAATTTTAACCATTGATCGATTTCTTCTCGAATAGTGGCCTTATAGGTATCAATATCCTGTAACACAAAAGTTTCTTTAAAATTGATTTCTTAACAATTTATTGTAATACCACACACATTGCACTCCGTCACAAAAATATGCAGTATGGGATGATCCAAAATGCTCCACTCGCTCTTCTTGTACTTTTCCAGCGCCGCTACATTGAACTGCTGTGTTTGTGCCTCGAGACGAACTTGTTTGGTAGGGCGCTGAAAAGTGCGACGCCACTCACAAGTTTCCAAAGGTATTGCATTTAGGATTTGTGCTTCCAGCGAACGAAAAAGTGGGCCCGAACCAGAGTCTGAAAAATACAAATAAAATTGATATTTTTGAGAATGTCTTTGTTTTATGCCATCATACTCACATGTTATTATTGGTTTTATATTCATTATTTTTCCTTGTTGCGTTCAAAATTAAAATTTTAATCAATTTGTGCCAACATGAGAAGAAAATTTACATTTTGTTTTGACAAAACAGCTGATTAGCTGTTATCACTACAAGGGCTGCAAGTCACCGTATAAGGCTCTTGTCACTACTCGCTACTTGTTAATCGCAACTCGCTGAAAACATTGTGAAACAGCTCGAGACTGTAAAATGGCCAAAAACATAAAAAAAATTACCAAGCTGGCATCACTGCTTATTCATTCCTGTCGCAATTTATAAAACAACAAAAAGAGAAACAACAATTAATTAAAATATGTGTTTCGTTATGAATAATTCGTGTAATTAATGAAAATTAACAGTGAATAAGCCACCGCACACAATGGAAATGGCGAAAAGCATATTTGGACGCGACCACGATGGTTATGTGGGCCGTGAAGAACATGCTAAACATACGGTTCGATTGCAAATCCAATTTCTTTGAAATCGTATGATTCTTATCAGTTAATTTATTTTATTACGTGGGCAGAACAAATTACAAACATTGGACTCTGAAGATGACGTCGGCGAACTGCCACCAATGATGGAAGAGCTGAGTGTCGTCGATGGACTACGACCGAATCCGGGCGGTTCATTTTCAGCGCTCACGCCATCAATGTGGCCTCAAGAAATACTGGCTAAACTCTGCCAGCCTGAAGCAGATACGATGGGACCAAACGATCAGCCGGACTATCGATTTGATGAGTTTGGCTTTCGTGTAGAGGAAGAAGATGGTCCAGAACAAAGTTCGAATAAACTGTTGAGCATACCATTTGTGGAGGATACACAGCAGCGTTTGCAGTGGATTGCGCATTTGGAGTTTTCACACAATAAAGAGGCTACCGAACTGACATGGGAGAATGTTGATGTGTTACTGCCACGGACGGAAAAGTTGCGGAGCATGGTACGTGATGGCATACCGCACTCGCTTCGTGCGCAAATGTGGATGCGTTTATCCGGTGCGCTGTCGAAAAAGCAACGCAGTGAAACAAGCTATCAGGACATTGTTAAAGGTAGAATTGAATTGCATGTGTGAGCTTTAAATTAAATATTTATTTTTTAATAGCTTCAAGCAACGACCAATTGATGACGTCTAAGCAAATTGAAAAAGATCTATTACGAATTTTGCCCACAAATGCTTGCTTCAGTAATCCAAATGGTACGGGCATACCACGACTGCGTCGCATACTGCGCGGCATTGCGTGGCTATTTCCCGACATTGGTTACTGTCAGGGCACCGGTGTCATTGTTGCCTGTCTATTGCTCTTTATGGAAGAAGAAAACGCTTTCTGGATGATGGCCACTATTGTGGAGGATCTGCTGCCCGCATCATATTACTCATCGACATTGTTGGGAATACAAGCCGATCAACGTGTTATGCAAACATTGATTGCCAACTATTTGTCTTCAGTCGATGAATCGCTCAAGAAACATGACATCGAATTATCGCTCATAACATTGCACTGGTTTCTTACGGTCTTTGCGAATGTTGTGCACATGAAGATACTTGTGCGCATCTGGGATTGGTTCTTCTACGAGGGATCAATTGTACTGTTCCAGTTGACACTAGGCATGCTTAAGCTCAAGGAACAAGATTTAAAGCATTTAGAGAATTCGGCTCAAATATTTAATTCTTTATCGGATATACCCGGCGAAGTGGATGATGTGTCGGTGCTCTTCAAGCAGGCATTGGAAGTGGGCGGCTCGTTAAGTCAAACCGTAATCGACACACATCGACGTCGTCATTTAGCTTATCTTATGACTGATCAAGGACATCAAATCGGCAATCCGGAGGCTGTGCCTAATCTGCCCAAACAGCATTTAGTGCGTCGACAAGTACGGAAAAGTAAATCGATACTGGAAGCTTTACTATTTCGTGGTGATCCCGACACAGATGACTTAAAAAATAAAAATATTCGACAAACCGAAATACTGGTCGATTTACGCGAAGCTATCCTAAAAGTTGCGCGACATTTCATTACTATCGAACCAAAGCTATCGGCGCACATCCAACTGACGGCAAACTATTCCGCGGAATCACATGCAAAGGATCATGAGAACTTCATCAATGTAGCACGCACGCGTAAGCGACGCGCCAAGGCATTGCATGACTTCGAGAGACACGATGACGATGAATTGGGTTTCCGACGCAACGATATTATCACGATAATCAGCCAGAAGGACGAACACTGTTGGGTGGGCGAATTGAACGGCTTACGCGGTTGGTTTCCCGCCAAATTTGTCGAGCTTCTCGACGAGCGTAGTAAATTGTATACTTCAGCTGGCGATGATGCAATCTCCGAAACAGTAACTGATCTTGTACGTGGCACATTGGCGCCAGCTATTAAAGCATTTCTCGAACACGGCATGAAAAGGCCTTCATTTCTTGGCGGACCCATACATCCATGGCTGTTCATTGAAGAGGCGGCAACGCGTGAGGTCGAAAAAGACTTTGAATCGGTCTATAGTCGCCTGGTGCTATGCAAAACCTATCGTTTAGACGAAGATGGCAAAGTTTTAACGCCAGAGGAGTTACTTTATCGTTGTGTGCAAGCCATCAATCAGACGCACGATGATGCACATGCACAAATGGATGTTAAACTGCGTTCACTCATCTGCCTGGGCCTGAACGAACAAGTTTTGCATCTGTGGCTCGAAGTGCTCTGTGCATGTCCGGAGGTCGTACAGAAATGGTATTATAGTTGGAGCTTCATAGATTCACCCGGTTGGGTACAAATCAAGTGTGAATTGCGTATACTATCACAATTCGCCTTTAACTTGAATCCAGACTGGGAACTGCCACCGAAACGCGGCAAAGAATCGCAACCTCTAAAGGATGGCGTTCGCGATATGCTCGTCAAGCATCATCTTTTTTCGTGGGACTTATGAGCGTTGCTTCGTTTACGCATTTATGCTTTTATATTCTTTGTCTAATTGTTAAAAAATTCCATACAAATTTTGTCCATGTTGTGCCCATATCTATGTTTGTGGTGGTTTTGGTCGTCTTTAAGCTTTCTTTACTCTCATGTGCAATTTTCTCATTTATTAACGTACCTTATCGCTTGAATTTTTTTGAAAATAAGTTAAGTTGAAATCGCAGCTTTCGAAATTTGGATTAAGTAAAATCTTAATGGTTATCTACAGAATCTATATATATACTTATATATGTACATTTATATGTCACTAATTATACAGTTATACAATTATGTACCGATCGTCCATACTAGCGCCTAGACCTTATTGCTACACTTGAGTACAGTTTAAACTGTCTAAAGAAATCAGCCACTTGACAGTTTTTACTGTGCAACAAATATATATATATATATATACACCTACAAATGTAATGTACCTTTTGAATTTAAATCAAATCTATTATAGTATTTATTACAATTATGTCGGAATGCATTTCACTAAAGTTTAAATATATAAATTATTTAAGTGCAAATTACTATTTGTTCCGTTTTATTCCCACCTTTTTAATTATAAGAAGTCGCTTTCTGTATATAAATTTAATTTATTTATAACTAGTGAAGTAAATTAGCTTACAAGTTTTGCGAAAACAACTTTTAACGCAATAATGATAAAAAACATTAATTGCAAACAAGACCCAAATAATCATCCATCAAAGTGCCAATAGCGAACTGAAAAATTAAAAAAGTTATGCAAATGTTTAAGAAAATAAAATAACACTCACTATTCCCGTCGCATCCACACGCGTACCAACAATTTTCAAACGTATTTTATCCTCGCCGGAGATGACAACATCCTCATCTTTTGACTTGTAGCAGGGTGGATTACCATTCGGACAAAATTGCATGTCAGCGGGTATGGACTACATGGGATAAAACACAAATGTACACTTAAGCAAACTATATCATCCAAAATATACACTTACATGATGAGATATAAAGCATGATAATGGTCCAATTTCTGCAAACATACCGACTTTGTTAATCTGCTTGACGACAGCATCAAGTACTTCGCCTTTGAACGGCCGGAAGACAATTGCCTTGTACTTGACCGGATAAACGACAAATCCCTGGCCGGGCTGTATGACGCCAGAGCCGATTTGGTCAATAGTCGTTACAGCTATCACGAATCCATATTTGCCCGTACATGTGCCCTCCACTTCAGAGTATAGTTTCTGTTTTACAGTTTCCAACAATTGTGGTCCAAAGTAGCGTGGATGCAAAAGAATTTCATGTTCAAGTGAAATCTGCAATTCGAAGGATTAACTTTGTATACATTTCGACTACTTTATTGCACAAATAAGTTGAAACCTACGTGATAAAACATTTTAGTAACCTATTTTTGAATAAAATTTAATTAAAACGAAGATAAACAAAACTACAAAATATAAACGCCGATATGCGCTTCTTCTTGCTGTTTTAGACAATCACCGGTACATTACTAAAGGAAAAATGTATCGATATTAATCATCAATATCAAAATATCGATAATTGTTTTTTTTCATCACTAAGTACTGAATGAACCGAAGCATGGTTGCTCGAAAGTAACAGAAATTTGAATTAGTCAGAAGTAACACACGATTTGTTAACATAAATGACTGAAATTTTATTCATTTTGATTTAATTACAATTGGATATTACAGTCAAATCACTTTTTACTTATAATACTTATTAAGAATAGTTTTTATTCCTCTTTCAAATGAAATTGGAATTCTTGTGCTTGACCACCGGACGTAAATATGCGCACATAGGCACGCTTAATGCCCCACTTCCAAAGCGCAACATATGGCAAGTAGTACATAAAAAAGTCCATAATCAGAACGCGCAGATTCAAATACCAACGTACAATGCTATACTTGTGCACATATGTTACCAAAAACAGACCATAACTGACTATGAAACGATCCCACCAGCCAAGATCATAATAGTGGTCATGCTGCTTAGGATCGGGCACACGGCCCTCTGGATAGTCAAAATCATAGTATTCATAACCCTTGCAGTAGGCCAAACGTTTGGTAAAGTACATTTGTGCGCTGTACGACAACGATGTGTTTACATACCACAGTCCGTCCAGCAATGCACGTGTCATGCGATCAAACTCAGGCGTTGTGCTATCCAGAGCTGGCGAATACACACGATGCATGATCAATTCCAAACGAGGTTTTGTCTCAGCCCAATTGCGACCGCAAACATTATACTCGTCCTTAATGCCAAGCAAGTAGCCCAATACACGCCACATATGCGTTGTGGCTTCCAAAAATTCCGTGTCATAGAGTTGTATGCGATGTGCCCCAACAGTCACGAAACCAATGAAACCGAATTGTGTTAATGCCAAATCCTTTTGGGTTATTTGACCAACGCCACACTTTGTGCTAGCGTTACTCGAACGAATGTGTGCCTTGCGTACAGCGGCAATACTTGTCCAGAATTTACTGTGCTTGTCCAATGTCAAGGGGTGGTCATACCAGCTTTTCGTATGGAATATTGTACGCAAATAGCGACGATACGCTGTGATTGCCGTCGATGATTGACGCGTGCAAGTAAGCACCTTAAGTATCGAAGGTATAGCAAGCACGGCAATGAGTCCCGCTAACATGCCAGAGAATATGACAAAGCGATATTTGTTCATATAGCTTTGACCACTGTTGGCAAATATGTGTATTAGTCAAGTTAATATTTGCGCTCATTCGACCGTTAAAAAAATAAAATCAAATGCTCACCGTTTGAATAATTGCTCATCGTACCATGAAGGCAGCGCTAACTCAGCGCCACTATCGCCCTCACGACTCCCTTCATCTAGTAAATGCGCCAAGTAAGTCTCAGCGGCGGTCACATCGTCGCTATTTATGGAATGACTAGACGGCTGGGAGGCACTTTTACTCAAATGTGCTAAAAAACAAAAACAAAAAACAACAAATCAATTTACAAACAAAATAAACAACATGAACAAACATTGATGCAACAACAGTGCGAAGTGAAAGTTTTCGCGGTTTTTGTGTTCTTCATGTAAAAGCGTATATGTGTGTGGCGTATATGTAAAAACTAAACACTCACATTCTTCAGCGCGTAGCTTTGGTTCGTTGTCTTTTTTGGTATCCGACATAATTACAACTATTCTTGTTGATAGCTTTATTGATAAATGACTATATTATATTTTTCTTTAAAAAAAAAAAATTACAACAGTTTTCACTATTAGGTCCACGCATCCGTCCCTATTTAACTGTACATGCAGCACTCGGTGCAGTAGAAAGCGTTTCGGTTAACGGTATTAAGCGACTGAAGTCTGATGTTAAAACATCGAGCTCATAAATAAAAATACAGTTGAATTTCGAATTGCATTTCCTTTTAACAATATATTTTTATTTATTTATTTATCTTCTTTTACTCTTCGCGACGCCTTCACGCATATTTTCTTCACTATTTATTTTTCTCTATAGGTATATCTTATGTGATTTTACTATAGTCACAAACATAGAACACTTTATAAGTAATGGTAAGATACATTTTGAATATTAAATGCTGCAATGTCTTAAGCAACATGCGTCAACATATTCTAGAAAAGTATCGAGCATTCAATTTCTTGAAACACAAGTGAGCCAAAAGCGTCGTCTTTGACGCTAAAGTGTCGACGCAGACGCGAAGGGAAGAGAGGACAAAAATGACCCCCCTAGGTAGAAAACTACCTAGGATTGGAGGTACGGGAAAATCGCCCAGGGCACGCATCGCGATATGCGACAAGTCAATTTTGCTCACGCGTGTCATTCCGTGTCAGCGTGTCATGACACATTCCTCTCTGAGAGAGCAAATCTCTCTGGTTAGTTAGCTTAATTTGATGTCGGGAGCGATAACTTTTTTCTAGCGCTGCCACATCACATTAATAGATATGAACCGATATTTCCAACTGCATTTTTATTTTTAATCGATACAACACATCACTCTCACTGGGATCGCATCACTAGACGGGACGACGCTTGCAAAAATTTGTGAATTTTCACATTTCACGCCAAAAGTACGTTTGCCGAACCGCAAAAACTATTAATATCCTGCTCAAAATTAGTTATTCTAGTTGAAAGATATAAAAATTCTACATTCGCAGCATTAGAGACACATTTGGTTTTTTGCACCATTTTCGCCGACTACGCACGCTGTTGCTGGCTGCCGCTTTCGGCTTTGTTGTTTTGGCGCGCAAACTAAAGGGAATATCATTTAATTATGGTCGATCGCAGTGATAATGGTAATTATTATTTAGTAATTTAAATGCAAATATCGTGTGTAATACTGATAAATTTGTTTGGAAACGTAAAGCGGCGGAATCTTTTGATGATGCTGTCGAGGAACGTGTCATCAATGAAGAGTACAAGATCTGGAAAAAGAATACACCCTTTCTGTATGATCTTGTGATGACGCACGCACTCGAATGGCCGTCATTGACAGCGCAATGGCTGCCCGATGTGACCAAGCAGGATGGTAAAGATTACTCGGTACACCGCCTCATACTTGGTACACACACCTCAGATGAACAAAATCATTTGCTCATCGCCAGCGTGCAGTTGCCTAGCGAAGATGCACAATTCGATGGTTCGCATTATGACAATGAAAAGGGTGAATTTGGTGGTTTTGGGTCTGTGTGTGGTAAAATCGAAATAGAGATCAAAATCAATCATGAGGGTGAGGTGAATCGTGCGCGATATATGCCACAAAATGCGTGCGTAATTGCCACTAAGACACCATCAAGTGATGTACTCGTTTTCGACTATACCAAACATCCGAGCAAACCCGAACCCTCCGGCGAATGTCAACCCGATTTACGTCTGCGTGGTCATCAAAAGGAAGGATACGGTCTTTCGTGGAATCCGAATCTGAATGGTAAGTCTGAACTTGATCATCATTATTTATATATATGTTAAAGAAAACATACATTCTTATAGGTTATTTACTCTCTGCTTCCGACGATCACACGATTTGCTTGTGGGATATCAACGCTACACCCAAGGAGCATCGTGTTATCGATGCAAAGAATATTTTTACTGGACACACTGCCGTCGTCGAAGATGTGGCATGGCATTTATTGCATGAATCGCTTTTCGGTTCCGTAGCCGACGATCAGAAACTGATGATCTGGGATACGCGCAACAACAACACCTCAAAGCCGTCGCACACCGTCGATGCACATACAGCCGAAGTAAATTGTTTGAGTTTTAATCCCTACTCGGAATTTATACTTGCTACGGGATCGGCTGATAAGACCGTTGCTCTTTGGGATTTGCGTAATCTCAAATTAAAATTACATTCCTTCGAGTCGCATAAGGATGAAATATTCCAAGTGCAATGGTCACCACATAATGAGACTATACTAGCTTCCTCCGGAACTGATCGACGTCTACATGTTTGGGATTTATCTAAAATCGGTGAAGAGCAAACCTCCGAGGATGCTGAAGATGGTCCACCTGAATTACTATTCATACATGGCGGTCATACCGCAAAAATATCCGACTTCTCATGGAATCCAAATGAACCGTGGATTATTTGTTCGGTATCCGAAGATAATATCATGCAGGTTTGGCAAATGGCTGAGAACGTTTACAATGACGAGGAACCCGAAATACCAGCCTCCGAATTGGAGACGAACACAGCTTAAAAAGCAAATAACAAAAAGAAAAAGCTACAACATCCGAAAGATAAGAAATAGAAAAACAGCAAGTCCAATTCAAAACCACCATAAATCAAAGTGTGCGATACATGTCGCACACACACACACATCTTGGAAAGCAAATTTTTATCATTATGAATTAATTTATGTATTAAAATGTAAGACGTTCACAAAAAAAAATAATTATTATTGTTTTTCTCTTCGGTAAAAATATAAATGCAAAGAAAATAAATTTTTAGATAAAAAATATACAATTATTTTCATACAAAATTTCGGATTAACTTTAGTCCAAATAATAATTGTAACTTTTGCCAAACACATGAATTACGATATCAAGTGAACGTGCGTTGCTTTTAAGTCGTCGACAAATAAATTTTACACTAACAACTTCATTAGCTTGCACTGCATGCGGATCATCAATGAAGAATGCGACCTGTTTCCAATGTGTGGGCGTGTCTGTTGGTGATGTGCCAAACGAAACCGGCGTCGGTAGATCAAAATATGTATCGAAATAACCAACAAATGCCGACAAGTTGCCGGCCTTCGTACATTTCATTTTAAAACTATGCGTTATAGTGGAATAGTCCAACTCAACCGTGGCCATATCCAGGTCAGCAATAATCTCAGGCTCAGACAGTATATATGTTGGATCGATTATATCAATGAGTGGCTCACGCAAGACTTCCTTGCGCATATTAGACATATCAATATCGTAAACATTATCCCAGAAAGTAATATGACGTTCGTACAACTCATCACTGCCATAGCCGAGTATGCTAAGAGTGCAACGATTAGGTAGTATGATGCCACCCTCCTTGAGATGTCGTTGGCGAGCATAGATGATGCTATCCAACATACCTTCGAAAAGCAAAAAATAGCCCATCCATTCGGATATTATAATGTCATATTTTTCAATTGGCAGTTCAGTATCTTCCAAACGACCTTTTATCAATGAGATATTCTCAACTTTGTTGCGTCTGTGTAAAGAAAATATTGAAATAATTTATGTACAATCCTATTTTTACACAAAAGCACTTACTTTAGTATGCTCATCGCATTGTAGAGTATATCTGAATTATCAATTCCCACAACTTTGCTGGCACCTGCTTTTGAAGCAAATATCGACAGCACCGAGGTGCCACAGCCAACGTCTAATACAGTCTTGCCTTGGACGAAATCTTTGTTCTTAAATAAAGCATCTCGATAGCTCGTCGTACGTACCACATCCGACAGCATCTCATGATGTATGCCAAAATGTGAATAACTGCTGAAATACTCGCGGTCGAATTCTAACGGTTTGTTTTTACTTTTGGCTTTCGGTTCTTTTCCAACACCATCACCTTCTTTATTTAAAAAATTCTCAAAAGCTTGACGCATCTTAATCATGTCGTCATTAGCCATTTTCAGAAGCAAAGCTTGTTGTTTGATTTGATCGACAAGTGCAATTGCATCCAACATGTTAGTGCTACCACCAGCGACTTGCAAATGATCGAAATCATAGCTTAGCCATGGCTCGTATTCCACAGGTCTTAAATATTTCTCATCTGACCAAAATACCTCTTGAGCATCCAATAATTTCTCAACTCCAGGCTTCTCTGTGCGTATGTAATTGATCAACTTGATATAAGAATACTGATCCATGCTGTGTTTCTTCTTTAACTCGGCCAGGTCCAATTTGTGTTCATCGCGTAAATGCGTAATGGCCGGTTCAATTGAATTTGAGATTTTAGCACAAAAAAGACATTTGGTATTTTCACTTGGCTCTGTTTCTATTTCGTCTGAACTATCATCGTCGCTGCTGTCTGTATCGGCGGAGACTACCGTTTGAGGTGTGTCTTCACTGGATCCGTTTATTAAGTATGTTTTGTTACTGGTAATAGATTGCGTGTCTGCAGTGGCACTGTCACTACTCTTGATAATATATGTTTTTGAACTAGAATTTGATGTCGAAACAGGGTCTTCTTCCAAAAGTGGCGGGATATCATCATCGTTTGCATTTGTTCCAGGCTTTTCAGCCAATTGAGTTGGCATATCTGTATGTTGATCAAACGTGCTCAATGTAATTTCCTGCTCAATTTGCATTCATGCTTACCCCTAACTTTGTTACTCAATTTCGCCATATTCTGTTTGGTTTAAATTCAATTAGATTTTAAACAATTTCAATTTAGATTCAAAAGCACTTTTGCCCACGTGAAGTTATAAACTGCCAACCTGCCAACCTGTCACAGTGAGCTACGAAATGAGCTTGCGCAATCAGCTGTGCGGCAGAGCTTGCATAACAACCTCACATCAACCGCACCGGCCTGCATCGAAATGTTTACGGTATGTTGTATTTTATTAAAAATTCCTTAGGAAAGGTTACATCTCAAATATATAAAACTATTTTAGATACTTAGAAATGCGTTGGCAACACGTCTAGCTTCAAATGCTGCGGGAATACGCACACTGAGCAATGAAGCGGCCAACGCTGCTGGCAGTCAAGTAACAACAACGACACCTGATGCAACTCCACCCGCATTGGAGCTGGATAAATTGTACAGCAAACTAGAGATTGAACTGCGTGGAGTTGATCCTGCGGTGCTTAAAAGTTATACATGGTTTGCAAATACCGCTGCGAACCATTTGGGCATTGAAGTAGGCAAATGGTATGTCAATGGATTTAGCTTACGGCTGTACATTTATTAAAAAAAAAAAAATTAATACATTTCAGTTGGTCTCCTCGCAAGGCGCACCATGAACGCATGACATTGCTGAAATCGGTGCATATTTATAAGAAACATCGTGTCCAATACGAAATTCGAACACATTTTCGCTTTATGAACTTTCACAAGTTGACCGGTTCGACGCTGGATACTTTTCTTGAGTACATTGAACGTAATCTGCCGGAAGGTATTGCGTTAAATGCAAAGAAGGTCGAACTACAAGAAATTCCCGAACATCTGCGTCAGCCACCGGAGCAAGTTTAATTTAAGTATATCGTTAACTGTTAGCTTAAGTTGATTGAGGAGTCGTTAATTTGAATTATATGAGTGTTTCAGAAAGGTTACAACATCCAAAGAAATTTTCAATTATATGTTTGTAAGTTTAACTTGATATGTCTTCTTCGATAAGTGATGGAACATAGTAAATTATGGTAAAACCGTATGAGCACTCATTAATAGCAAATAAAAAGAAGCTATTTCGGACAAGCGTACTAATCTCTAATGACTGGTACTCAAGACCCTTGATAACTTTTGTGTTCAAGCTCACGACACATTGATAAGGTAGTCAGCCAATGAGGTTAAAATATTTCGCGGTCGTAACAACTTTGGGGGGTGATTGTTTGCAATCTTTTATGCGATTTTCGTATAATAAAAACTCTTTAGCTGACCATATACACTTCAGTTGGTGTCGCGCCTTGGGATTAGACAGTTTAAGCAATAAATAACAAACCAGTATGCAGTTTCAATCTGTAATTTTTGCGCTGTTTGCTATTTTAGTCAAATCCAAGCCGATTGCATGCTATATGGAGAGTGAGATACTTGCATTTCTCGATGCATTTAAAGCGCGCATGTGTCATCCTATTCCTAATTTGGGTTTGCCGGCTTTGGATCCTTTGCAAATAACGCACAAAGAGTTAGCTGCGGATACCAAATATTTTGTTAAGTATGTGACAAAATATCTATGCTCTTGCAGGCTTCAATTTTCACACATGTTGTTACAGTTTTACCGGATCCATCGATGATTTCATGTTGACAGGACTCTCGGATTTTATTGTTGATGAATTGGTCATAAATTTATACTCGATAACAGCACGTCGAAGCAGTATCGATATAAGCTTTCCATATACGGCATTAAATTCGATCTATACCGCAAAAGGTTCGTTGGCCTATATACTTAATCTGGCTGGTGATGGCATTGGAGAGTAAGTGTAAATATTTATATTATATATTTTTGTAAGGTGTACTTAATTCAATTTTATTGTTGCAGAGCATCCTTTACAGAATTCCGATTCAAAATCTCATGGCGTATGAAATTTGGCTTGCCGTTAGGCATTACTAATCTTAAATTTGAAGTTAGTTCTCTAATATTTTCTCGTATAAGACTACTCAAGAACTTTTTCATTTGACTTTAGATGTACCTCGATGACTTACACATTAACTTTGAAAATCTTCTCGAGGAAGAACGTATCAACGTTTTTTTTCATGATTTAATAAATGAATTAGGCTTGGAACTGCTCAATGACATTTGGACTTACGAGCAAGAATCTGTAGAACAAGTTATGGAAGATGTATGCATTGTTTTTTTACATATTATTTAATTATGAACTAATTTTTAAATAATTTTCAGTACATTAATGCCTCAGTGAATGATGTTATCAAACTAATCGCGGGAGGCGGCAATGGTGAGAGTTCACCCATTTTTGATGGTGTGCCTGGCGATTGCAAGGATCAGAGTGATATCACTACGATTGAACCAAACCAAGACTGAATTTAACCTTCGAATAGGTTAAGAAACTTGTACTTATTATATAAGTGACATAAAATAAATTCTATCAATAAGAACTTTTACGATGTTATTTTATTCAATATACAACCGTCTTAGTTTGGCTTGCGCTTTGCTGTCTGATTGTTTTTGACTTATCTTTTGGCTTTGACTGCAACTCAAGTGTTTTCGTTGTCATTAATCTTTATTTTAGACATAATCTGTTTCCGATAGGTGTCAAAATTTGCATGTATTTAAGTCTTTAATGTCAATGCGAAATCCCCATTGAGAGATAATGTTTTTCGACGCGTTGAATTACTGATAGTGACGGTTATTAAAAAACTACCGAAAACATTCGCTCCAGGGGGTCTTGATAAGCAATGCGATTTATTGTTTTATGGCAAATAATGTTCTCAAGGCGATTTGACAAATTAGTAGTTAAAGAAATTCTATAAATAAAGACTACACAATGTTTTCTTTAACGTAATCTCAAATAACAATGGTTAAATAAATTTTGGCGAAAATATTTCAAGTTTTGTACGTGTGCGCCAGGCTGTAGTTGGAATTAATCTTTGGCAAAACAAAAAGCTCAATGCTACGAAAATTGTAGAGGCCAGCCAAAACAGCTGCTTGGCATTGCAATTTCTTCTTGTAACGTTCCAAAACGGGGGACTTTGAACGTAAATCACACTTGCCAACAAAAAATGCGTTTAGTAATTCAACGCGTTAAGGCAGCCAAAGTGACCGGTAACTATTATAAAATGAAGCACATAATTAAAACTCATTATAAATATACACAGTGCTCGATGAACTTGTGAGCTCAATTGGTGCCGGCCTTTGTGTTTTAGTGGGTATTAAGTCCAGCGATACAGAAAAGGATGTCGAGTATCTGTAAGTGGTGCAATGTGCTAGTTATTTTTTTTAATATTAACATCTAAATACTTTTTCTTCCCGCACAGCGTGCGTAAGCTGCTCGCTTTTCGGCTCTTCGATGATGAGAACAATAAACGTTGGCAAAAATCCGTTAAGGATCAACAACTTGAAATATTATGTGTATCACAGTTTACGCTCTACTACCGACTTAATGGCAATAAACCTGATTTTTCTGATGCCATGAAACCTGATGATGCACAAAAGCTTTATAGTCATTTCCTAGACCGATTGCGTCAATCTTATGAACCTGGCAAAATAAAAGGTCTGGTGTTATATTAATATGTTGGGATAGTTGTTAACCTATTTCACAAATATTATAGACGGCAAATTTCGCGAGTACATGCAGCTTTACATACAGAACGATGGACCGGTGACACTTGAGCTGGATTCACCAGAGGACGCCAAGAATGTGAAGACAAAAAAGACTACGCCAAGCAAGGAGGCTGAATGTATAGACAAATAGTTTAAACTTTTATAATTCGTGTATTTAATTAAATCATTTTCAAAGATCAGTGTAACATTGAAAGTATATTCAGTCAAAATAATTTAGTATTATTTATATTTTCTTTCGGACGTGTTAGCAATACGAACTTGCTAGAGCAATCAAAATTATTTCCATTTATTATAAACGCTTTTTTGTGAAATACAACGCTACTAATAATTCCTTTAAGAGGCTTGTTCCAAAAGTCGCATTAAATCAACATGTGTGCTTGCGCGTAAGTTGTATGAACATATTTCTTTGATAAGTCTTTTTCATTTGAATTGTTTCGATCATGACATACCAAAAACGCGCAGTGACCTGTCAGGTGCGCCTGATGTGTGCGGCGATGCACGTCAATGTGCTAACAATTGCGCTGGTTCTTGTCCACCAAATTGTGATCCCTGTCAGGCGCCACATAGTTTTCCGCCATGTCCGCCTGGCGGCGATTGCAATTGTCCATGCGCTTGCGGTGACTATTCCGGCTGTTGCTATCAACAGCCGCCACGTACCTTGCCGATACGGCCAATGGAAAGTTTTATGGGTTCAACGGCGCCACTAGAGACTTCAACCATCTATAAACGTTCATATTATGCTAACTGCGGTGATTGTTACCGCGCTAAGCCGATAAAACCATGCACTCATTTGGCCAATAGTTCGGCGCCCATGGAAAAGTGCACCATACAGAAATTATCATATATGCCGCCATGTCCTGCCGGTCGCACACCGCCGATACGTCCCATGGAGAACGGCTTACGTTTTGATGGTCCAATGTATGCCATAACATCGCAGAAGCATGACTATGTGCCAAAGGGCATTGTCAAACGCCCTCTATTACGCCCGCCCGATGGCCTGTGCGGTTCGAATGCGCCAATTGAACGTTGCACAGTTAATAAATTGTCCTACATGCCGATTGATGTCTGTCAGAATCCACCGCCAAAGGCAATGGTACAAGGCTCCAGCTACTGTAAGCCATCAGGTCCACTGGAGCGTTGCACAGTGCAAAAACTTAGCTACATGCCTGTCTGCTTGCCGCGAAAAGAACCAATGCCGTGGGCTGAAAAGGTGCGTTGTGTGCCGCCACGCTATGGCATGCTCTGCACGACATACAATCTCAGTTACTTGCCCAACTGTGGCGTTGGTCGTACAATGCCCGTTAGTCCAATTACCAGTTTGAAAACGCTTGGCAACGATCCCGGTGGTGTCAACACCGTTTATAAGCTAAGCTATATGCCCGTCTGTGGCACACGGCCAGAGGCGGTTTTGCCGCGCAATGCATTTTGCCGCCCAACGGGCCCACTAGAGAAATGCACCATACAGAAAGTGAGTAATGAATTTAAATGATTTATAAAGAAGCTAATTTTTCGTCATAACAGCTTTCGTATCAACCTAATTGCTGTCAACAACGCACACCGGCCATACGACCCATGGAGAATGGCTTGCGTTTTGATGGTCCCATGTACGCTATGACAACACAAAAACATGACTTTGTCTCCAAGCCGAATGTACGCCGTCCGCTAATTGTGCCGCCAACGTCATTCTGTCGTCCATCTGCCGGCATGGAACGTTGCACGATTAACAAATTATCATACATGCCGGTCAATGTTTGTGATTATCCACGGCCATCACCGGTGTTGCCACGACCCGGTTTCTGTCGTACTGAGGGCCCCGTTGAGAAGTGTACCACATACAAACTAAGTTATCAACCGAATTGCGTTAAGCCCAGACAACCGTTGCCTTGGGCACGTTCAACATCTTACTGCAGACCAACGGCGCCCATTGAAAAGTGTACTATACAAAAATTGAGTTATGGACCACCGGGCTCATTTAATCGTTGTGGCGGTAAGTTGCTTTATCGAACGAAGCTTACTTAGCAACATAAATGAAACAATACTTTGTTACCTCAACAATACTTTGTTACAGCCAATTGCAAGTCAGGCGGCGGTGGCGGCGGCGGCGGATTTCCAAAAGCTGGTATATGCTAGGTGCGAAATCGATTTTGCTTGCTATATTGCTTTTAGCGTCCGATAAGCACTTTAGTTTTGTCCAAATCTTAATATTTCGCAACCGTATCGGTTTTTTTTTTGTACCGCGGCTTTGAAGACTGCAACACTTTACAGACGCAGATTTATTGTCTGTCATTTTATAAGCATCATCATTATTGTAATTGTATTTAATTTTATCTCGGTTGTACTTATTGAAAATTCTAGTAAGTGTTAAGTATTTGTCCTTGTTTCCATAATAAAAAAAAACATAGGCACACATAATTGTCTGTATTATTATTTTTATTGTACAAAAATAGTCTAATTTGCAGTACATCAATCAACTCATGTGTATATAGGCTCGTTTGCTAGCAGTTCGTCGCTGTTTCTCACGTTTGCGTCGTGCCGATGTCGCATCTCGGAACAGCTCGATACCCTCATTTTGTTCGATCTCCTGTTGCAACAGCGTCAGGCTATGAAGATTGTAACCAATCACATCACGCAACACACTCACGTCATGTTTCAGTGCTCGTATGAGTCGTTCAAGTAACGGTTTCAATGTCTTTGTACTTGTGATCGGCTTCATGTGCACTTTGAACAGGAATATTGTCACTTTGCAGAGCAATTCGATCGCATCACTACGCGCCGCTATTACGTCCGGCAAACGGTTTAATACTTCACAGACCGATGAGAAGGGTAAGAGAAGCAGTGCTTCCTCCAGATCTGAGGCACGTATACGTTCAATTGTAGTAAGTAGAAAGTCAGTAATATTATCTACTTGTAAGGCACGCATAAGTGGATGCAATTCTGGCTTCTCATCGTCATCATAATCCTCATATTGCTTGCAGATTTCCAAGCATTCCAGTATGGATTCAGCAGCTCTTTCGGAGCCTACAGTTTTACGTGATGCCAATTTTAGGCCGGGCAGCAGCGGCACACCACTTTCTTCGCCAGTGGCCAATTGTTGATTTTCAAATTCCTCGCGTTCCTCTTCTTGTACATCTTGCAGCACGAGCGGTTCATCAGTACGCTCATACAGACGCAGTGTCCGATCAGAACCGCAACTCACAAGATAACGGCCGTTCGGACTGACTGAAAGATTGTAAGCCTCACCAATGTGACCTACGTAGCAATTTGTAAGAACTTGTGAGTATTTTAGATTCATTTAAAACAAAAAAAAATACTTACCAGGCAGCGTTATAATTTTATCGAAGGAATCGCCATCCCATTGCTTGATTTTGCCATCTTTGCCGCATGTAAAGAACATGTGCGTCTTCGGTATGAACTTGAGCGCCATGACAGAGTCATCGTGCGCAAAAAGCGATCGTCGACATTCGCCATAATGCAGACTCCAAATTTTTACGTTACGATCCGCTGAACCGGTAGCTATTATATTTGAATCATCGGATATGTCCAAACACAGCACCGAAAGTTTATGACCATATAGCGTCAGGTACTCTTTGAATGTGTCAAGGAAGAATATTTGGACCGTTGAGTCTAACATGCCGACAGCCAGATACTTTGCATCGACACCCACGCATAGCACAACATCCTTCACTTTAAGCGTATTTTTGTGCAGCAATGAGAGCACTTTGGTGTCATGCCGTTTATGCTTGTTAAGTGACTCTGGATCATCGATAGTATCGGCAGCATCAATAAGCTCAAATGTCCATAATTTCACTGTGTTGTCACCACTGCCAGTTACACAACCTTTCTGATCAGGTAACAACGCAATTGACCAGATCTCTTTTTCATGCGCTGGTATCTGTTCAACGATATCTGCAGCACCGACATCCACAATCAGCAATTTACCGCTTTTCATGCCCAATAGCACATAACGATCGCCCGGCACAAAGGTCGCACAGAGCGTATAGTCCGTGGATACTGTGCGCAAACATTGCATTGAATCACGATTCCAGAATTTAAACGATTCACCAGCGCCAGAACCAATTGCAAGCGAATCATTGCTGAAGCAAACCGCGCGCACTTCAGACTGATGACCGGCACGTGTTAACGCACGCAGTAACTTTACATTTGTTGTCGCATCTGTTGCGTCCTTCTTGACAGTCTTTGCGGCCGCCTCAAGCGAGTAGAGCGCCAAGCTGTTGTTTCCTAAACTGACTAAAACGCGCAATTCGTTATTTGCGCCCAAGACAACATCAATTGATTTGATTTTTTGCTTAGCTTTAATATTCTCCAAACGTTTGATTTGGTCACTCAAACTTAGCGATTTTTCCACATCATCCAAAGCGGCCTCACTGCCCGTTGCCTTACGTGCTTTCTTTAAGCGCTTCGTCAAACGCTGTTTTGCCTCCTCCTCTGTGCACACGTAGAAACTCTCGATGAGGTCATTTGTGCCATGACAACTTAAAACACGCTCGCTGGAATCAGTCACTAAATTAACAGTTCTGCCTTTGCCTGCACGCTGTATGACACCACAGTTAGTTATGCTCAACGGACTGATGGTGTCCTCATCATCAATGGCGAGTCCTTCCACAGCGGCTTCAAGCGTTTGTGACACTTCAGTATCTCGTCGTTTAAGGCGATAAACATTCATGCCACTCTCACCGGCACCTGCCACCATGAGATCACCAATAAAGGCAAGCGCCCAGATTTCTGTACGATTATCGACAATGGTCTTGAAGCAAAACTGTGTCTCCAAATTCCAGAATTTGATTTGTGTATCCTTTGAGCAGCTTACGACAATATTTTGTTCAACTAAACGTTCCAAAAAATGTGCATCTGTTATGGCTGCGTTATGTCCGATCAAACGTTGACGACCGGCCTGTTCAACGACATCGATGACGACCAGCTCGGTATCTAAACCACCAGTGACAAGTTGAAGACCATTGGCATCAAAGCGTAAAACGGATATCGCATTTTTGTGCACCGCCAATGTGCATAGCGCTTGCTGTGACGATGTCAAATCATACAATTGGACAGTGCCATCTGCGTAGCCAACCGAGATGTGCATGCGATCCGGCGACGCACGCAGAGCGGTAACTTCGATCTTTTCACGGCGCAACGTAAGTGCGCGTTCACCTAAACTGTAAGTGTAGCATATAAGTAAAAATTTACATTAATTAAGATTGAAGTAACTTACCGTAAATCCCAAATAATTACATTTTCAGCAGCTGCCGTAGCCACATAACGACCTTCGGTGCCATTGTATATGACAAAATTTACATTTGCGCGTCCCGAGTTTATTATATTAAAACTATCAATGGCACGATAGGCCAAATATTGTTTGGTTAAACCCATGTTAGCATTCAACAGTTAGCTTATTTTAGTTTAAAACTCGTATTAAATCAATAAAAATATACGGGCGCGCGATGCACGTGTTTGATTTGTTTACGTTCGGTGCAGTACTGCCAACTTGAGTCAAACTATTAAGCATTGAGACTTATAAATTCATATATTGGTATTGAACTCACATATACGGTGTACGACCAGAGGTGACATAAGTGTAAAGAATACTAAATACTTTGTTATCAGGTGCGGCCAACATGTTGGTATTAATCGTATCCCGCCCGGCCGTTAAAAGATGCACAGGCGCAGTAGATTATTTTTGAATTTTCAGTGGCGTTGTTTACTTTTTTAAGCTGCCAACATAAATTTTGCTGCACCGGGCGTTTCTAACAACGACACTGAACGTCTCATACAAAACGCAACCAACGGTCTTCCAATAATCAAAATTTAATAATTGCATTTAATAGTTAATAATCAAAAAATTGAGAGCATGTCTGCAGGTTTTCACGGTTTACCCACTGGCGTGGAAGGCGGTAAGTACATAATATCTTTGACTTATCAAAGTTTATGTCTTTTAAAAGTGCCTAGTGACAAAATCAATAATGCTCATGCAAAATTTTGTTTTTTCTTAAAATGCCAGATGACTTGGACACAGAATCAGTTGAAGTTTTACGTGAGCGTTTAAATACAATGAAGCGTTTAATGGCCGAACGTACGGCACAGCAAAAAAATAATCCTGCCAGCACCGAGGAAATCTTTTCAAACAAACGTCAAATGTCGACGGGCGTCATTGATGGCAATTTTTTGAGCGTTGCTTTTGGTGGTGCACTGATGGTTATCATCTCGGTTTCAATTTATGCATTTTATAATCTTTATCATGCCATACTCAAGAAGTTTCCCTCGCATCATGAGGAGTTGTAAGCCGGCTGTTTAGCCAATTTAGTAGATAATTTCGCTTGTCAAGTCATACACATACATTTTGAAAATAAATATAAATAATAAGTTCATGTTTTGTGCCAAAAGACAAATGTTTTTTTTTTGAACTGGGGACAAAAAAAAATTAACAACAATTGATTTTGTTTTGCATTTATTTCACTTCAATCAGATATTCTTTGTGTAAAACTAAAGCGCATAATAGCATAAGTATAATTATTGTATAATATATTCATAAACGATACGACTTAAAAACATAAACTTTTCTCAACAACTTTTAGTTTTGCGCCTGTTGCATTTTTTCAATTGGAAATTATTAATTTTTAATTAAATGAGCCTAACTAAAACTAGCTAATTATTTATTCAAGTTGAACGCCGCTACAGCAGCCAAAAAAGCTCTGTTTGCCATACGTTGCTCACTTGACTTTCAAATGGCGCATTTGTATATAACAGAAATATCTTAAACTGATCTCAACATTGATGACTTCCATTTTGAATTCCGTTTTGCACAAATAAACGAGAAGAAAAAAAAAAAAAGAACAAGTAAAGAATTATGATTATTTACAAAAATAAATACGTACATATTATCTAAAAATTAGCGCACTAATAATTAATTTGTGTTTTCCAGCAATACTCAAATTTATAGTTCACTTCTTCATTTAATACATTTGGACTGTTAAACATACACAAAAACACATACATCGATACATATAAATATAAGAAGAAGGCATCTGGTTAAGATTCGGTTTGGAATACAATCAGTTTTTCTTTTGTTACTTTATAAATTTTTAGTAATACATTTACATATATATTTGCATTTCGTTTATATGCTTGTGAGTTTTAAAGCACTCATCATTTCATCAAACGGACAAATTTCACATTAAACTTATACTTTTACAAATATTTCCGGTAAGGATATACAAAAAATAGTTTTCTTTTGCTAAATCTATTGTTCGAAAAAAGGAGTTTCTCCAAATAATCTTTGTTTTTGCTTCCCATCATTTATTAGTTCTAGTGTAAAGTTGTTTAAGGCATTGGTAAGTGTGCGGGCACATGTTCGAGAAAATTTGCGGGAAATTGTCCTTGACGACCCGCAATTTCGCCAAAAAGCCAGTCTTCATTTATTCTATAGTGTACGGTGACCAAATCGTTTTCCTATTAAAAGGCATATAAAAAGTATAATTTTAGTAAAGTTATCAAGTATTAACAATTATTAGACGCACCTTCAAAGCCAAGTCACCCTCAAACTCGCCGGGAAAATCGTAGAGGCAACGCGCTGTTGGCAAAGCGGTTGCTGCGGCAGTTCTTTGCTGTTTGAAAGTATGTTGTGCCGATGCTGTTGCATGTTGCGCAGCATTGCCAACATTATTAAGCGGCACTTTGATATCCACATAGTTCTCTGGAAAGATGCCTACACAGCCAGTGCGCGTACGTCCGCGATACCATGTTTCGCTCACTTGCTCAAGCAAGTAGACTTTTTCATTTTCCTGTGTGGCAAGAAGTTGACAATTTGTTAATAATATACGATTAATAGTTATGCCTTTGCAGTAACTTACTCTGAAACTCAAATCGTCTTCCTCAACGCCATCGAAATCGAAGAGCGCAATCGCATATGGCGTTTCTATCTCCTCAACATAACCGCTGCTGCCAGCGCTAAGTGCCAAAGCATCAACTTTGCCCGAGATGACATCGAGTAGCGATACACCGCATGTGGCAGCACTACCGCCAATTGCTGCTGGTGGCGGCGGTGGTGCGCCTTTTGGCATGGGCGGCGACGGTGGCGTTAACGCCCCATGATCAGCCGTATCAAAGACATAGTCCGTTGTTTTCGCCAACATTGGCGGCTTTGGTGCCTTTGGTTTCTGTGCTATCTTCGGCTTGATAATTGTTGGCGTGATAAGCGATTGCGCCGGCGGCAATAAGCTTTTACCATTGCACAGCGGATTATCTTGATTATTTGCCGGTTTACTTAATGCAATGTTACGCACAGGCGCGGTGCCAATACTCGTGCCATAAATCGTTTCGACGATCGGCACGCCAAAAGCATCGACAGTTTCCCATGGATCGAGCGGACTTGTTGTTGCCGGACGTGAACGTGCGCCAGCATTGAAATCATCTTCGAAACCGCTTTCCGGTTGTGAGACGCTGCCATTATTCGGTGAACTGAAATTCGAATCCGAGCTAAAGCTATCGACGCTCACACAATCGCTGTTCGATTTCTGTGTAAAGGTAGGTGACGATGGCGGCGAATCGAAGCTAATGAGTTGGCCATCCTGTGCGCCGGCCGTGTGACCATTGTTGCCAAATGCAGCCGACGTGAAAGCATATTTGTTATTAGTATTGTTTGTCGTTGTGCTGTTATCCCATGCTGCATTCCAATTGTAGTTGACGCCGTTTGTTGTATTGTTGCTAGCAAAGCCGCCATAGCCGTTCGTTGTTGTTGTCGTTGAGGTGGCTGTCGCTGCCGTTGCCGTCGTGCCATTGCCACTGCTAAGACCGTAGATGCGATTCTGTGCTGCCGCCTTGTTTGCCGCTGCACTGGCGACCGACGTTGTAGTGACGGTTTTCTTATTGCGATGAAATATGTTCGTCAGTAAATTGCCGGTTTGTGTATTATTTGTTGGTGGCGGCGGCGCTATAATTTTACGACCGTTAACTTGCACCTTTGGCGGTGGCGGACGCGGTGGCGGCATTTTCTTGAAATTGCCATTCAATGCGGTTGTACCCAACGGATCAAATGGTGAATCATCCCAATTGGTTGTTGGCGTGTAGCGTGCTTGTGGAAATTTACGCGTTATCGATGATGATGATGTTGATGTTAATGTTGTGTTATCAGTCGTAAAGCCACCGTTGTTACTATTATTATTGTTATTGCTTTGGGTTGGTCGTTTTGGCAACGGGTAACCATTTTGTTTGCCCTTTGTTGGCGGTGGCGGTAATTTGATTGTTAAACGTTGTAGGCCATTGCCCTGTTGTTGTTGTTGCTGCTGCTGTTGCTGCAATTGTTGACGCAATTGTTCGAGACTTGCATCTGCGCCGACAGCAGCATTTTGGGCACGTGTACCCGGCGGCGCGGGCGCTGGTCGTGATGGTATGGTCATGCCGCCGTCTTGCTTCTTCAGCTTTTCGCTTTTTTTCTTTCTACGTTTGCTTCTATCTTCTTTGCGCAAAACTGCAAAAAAATAAAAATATTTCGTCTACAATTAGTAAATGTCTTGCCACGACACCTCTACACATACACGAATAGATACTTTTATATATGAACGATAGCATTTATCACGGCGTTAAACAAAGAAAACGAAAACAATATATAGAACAGCGCCAACACACGTGAAAATTAGATAATTTGCACAACAATTCTGATTGGTAACTGGCAAGTTATAAAGTGTGAAAAATTGTTTGCGTTTATTGTTTGTTATAATGAATTTTGAAAATATTTTTAACAACAGTCAAATGCCAAAGCATTTCAAATTAGATTACAGTAAAAACATCCAAAAAAAACAAAGTATTAAGTTGAAATTCAGCAGCTCAAAATTCTTTATTAAAAATACCCAAAACAAAATAATATCCCCGATCACGTAAATGTAATACAAAATTTCCCCAGTTCAAAGTTCGCCGTTCGTCAATTGTTTCAGCGGCTTAGAACTGACACGTGTAAAAATAAAAAAAAAAACAACAAATAAAATAAATATAAGAAAAATCAAAAAAACGGAAACGCAAAATGCAACACCCTTCATTAATTTCAGCGCTTCGCTCTTCCCGGTTTTACTCAACGAGCAGCAAAATAAAAAAATAAAAACCAAACAAATTACGACTTATAAACAACAAACGACAAATGACGACAATTAAACAACAAAAGCAGGCGGCTGGGCGGGCATCATCTGCTCGTCAGCATCACAAACAAATATATTTCAGTAGAACTCATCAAATTCATTAGGGAATTTGTCTGGTGACGTCGCGCCATTCATAGAATGGCATAGAAGGTCAATGGGCGCATTGAAATTGGTACGAATTTTTATCGTTATCACAATGAGTGAAAAATAAAAAACAAAACAAGAAAAAAAAAACAAGATACAAACAATAACGCAGAAAAGCTTTTAAGCAGAAAAAATATTTTGTTTTACGCCGCAAATTATTTTTTTTATTTATTCTTTTTATTTGCGACGCTATCAGTCTATTCGCCAATCACTACTTTTTCTGATACTCTCTCACACACACGCACACACACACACACACACACACTTACACATGCCCATTCATTCGAAATAAGTAAACACAAAAACATGCATGCAAATTCCGTGCTATCAATGCGACATTTGTCAGCATTTTACAGCACTGCAACATTACTCGGTACTTGGCACCAGTTTTAGGACGGACATAACTGTCAGACGGCGTCGCTATTGCTGCCGCCCCTCGTCGAGCACAACTTGCAGCAATACGAGTAATGTCGAATGCAACGGAAACTTTTTCCACCTACTTTTTCATAATCTTTGTTATTATACACTATTGTTTATAACACAATAATTTCGCACTAATTAGCATAACAAATGAAAAACAAATACATATACATACATACATATGTACGTATATATAACAAATAAACGGATTTGTGGGTGGTTGAAAATTGATTCTAATTCATGTTTGTTTTGCCACTTTTTGCTTATGACGCAAAACGCACCATTCATAAAAATGTATCGTTAAATATTATTCTTTTCTAATGATTGATTCCGTTTGATTTTTATGACTATTTGATGGATTCATTTTGGTCTAAAAGTAATAAATTTCGATAGGTGATTAATTCTAATGTTTTCAAGATAAACTATTGATTATGATATATTTATGAGAGACTTGGTTTAGTTATTTATTAATCAGCTTATCAACTTATTGTTGTCGTTGTCTGACTGTCGTTTATATTTTGTTTGCTTTCTTGTTAATGATGAGGCGCTGTTGCTTTCATTAATCTTACAACCAGTGTTCGTATCAATAAGTTTACTTATGTTGCATAGCGCTACACATGACATACGCCGATTTACCATGTTGCTGTAATGTCCAAATGTTAATAATAAACTGTCATATGTGGCGTGTGACCCTACGTAACATAGGCGTACCAATATGACAAACAAATTTTGCCGACTAATTTTACACTCAATTCTTTCTAAATTATTCTGTTTTCAATTTTCCAAGAAAGTCTTAAACCATTTCCTGGCTCAACTCAACTCTTTTCACTATTCAATTTTATACTATTAAAGTAATTTAATTTAATTTGCTTTTTAACACAATTGCTCGAACGACATACTTTTTCAGCTGTATAAACAAAGCTTTAAATACAGAGTGCTATTTACATATTATTATTAAATAAAGTTTTTAGCACATGCACAATTCACAAATGCTTCATTGGATGAATTTGTATCTCAATTTTTATAATTTACTGCAATGAAATATAATTAAAATTTAAAGAAAACAAAGTGTATTGAAAATATATTATTAGCGAATATAAATTTTGGACTTTTTGCTTATTTACGTTGAACACAAACAACTTGGCTTAATTTGATTTGCCTTTATTTGACTATGGTCAGAAGAAACGTACGCCCACACGAATTGAAAGGTGTTTTTGGCCAAATGTGAAACAATTTAATTAGTTTATTTCGGTTGCTTTTGTATTTTTGTAGCTTTTGTGCGATTTTTTGCACATATATGTCTTGTTCTACTTTGCTTATTCTACAAAGTATCTAAACTCATTTGCATAATTTCAGTTTTGCGTGGATTTCTGCTGTTCTTTGTAAAAGGGCAAACAATAAAGATTTCTGTTGGCATATTTTTCAAAATTTTGTGTATTCTAAAAATTTTGCGGTTAATTCGATTTCCAAAACAATAAGCGAAATTAAGAACAGAAAACAGATGTTTTTTTTTCAAATTTTTAAAACAAAACCGTTAACGGCGAATTTTGGTATAAAGCAAAGCTTACAAATATATAATGTTTAAAAAGTTCATTAAACTGCTTTGAGTAAAGTTAACAATAAAGTTAAGAAAAAATAATAAAAAAAAGGTTTCAAATCTTAACTGAAACTTTTACTTTTTCTGCCTTCAAAAGTAATTGCAAAAAAAAAAACCTGTGCTATAAAAATCGCTTATAAAATGATAAAAAGCTGTGCAAATAAATTTAAAAATTTAAAGTTTCTAAAGACAAAACAAATAAATAAGCAAACACTTGAAAAGTAAGTGAAAATTTCTATATTACAAAAAGGCACAATTGGCTATTAGTATGAGTCACCAAGTGTTGTATTAATCGCTTGTAGCTCGTGCCACTTTGTTGTTGTTACTATTGTTGTTGGCGTCAAAGTGGTTCGTTGGACTTGATATGATAATCGCTACAACAAAACACCACACACACACACACACATACAATAAATTATAGACTTTTACCAATAAGAAATGCTTTATAATAAACTTGACCACTTGAAATGCTTGTTTAAGTATTTAAAAAGAAAACAAAATAAAAAGAGAGACATCATTGACAATTGTTCAACAAAAGAAAGTCACATCAAGACTCAACGTTGGCGATTATTATTGTCAGTTTATGCTGACGGAGTGGCGGAGGTGAGGGTTTGCTTAGGTCTCTAGATCAGACACGCTGTGATTGTTAGTGTACGTAAAGATTTGATTAAGCGACAGTTTACATACGACAACAAACCAACAATCATGGCATGACAACATGTTCGTCATTATAATGAAGATCATCATGATCGCGTTGGTGATGACGATGAACACTCGACATGATTTCTATAAAGTGTGCGCCGCCGCTTTATATTTATATATACTATATTATATTATATTATATTATATATTCAATACGTCAGAGTTAGCAAATGTTTCATCAAGGTAGTGCCGCGCTTTGATGTATTGTATTTAATTGGAACTGGTATAGGTTAGTTTTTATTGGATAGTTGAGGCAGTAGGCGGTAACATTTGGTTTAATATGTGTGACCTTCTCTTTGTGAGTGATTGTTGACAGTTTTAGTGCCAAAATTCATGAAAACACTAAAATATACAAATGCGATTTAATAACAGCAAACAGCTGAGTGTGCAAAGTAACAGTTAATTGTTTGAGGGGGCACAGCTGATCGATAAAGAGGAAAGCAATGGGTTTTTGAAGGGGCATGAGTTTTTAAATAAAGATAAAAAAGTTGTTGCTCAAATTGATCGATTATTATTTTTATTTTAATAAGCAAACAATTAATTTTATGAATTAAAAAATTCGAATACTTTAATGAAATTTAAAAAAACAAAATGTTTGTGGTTTTTATATAATGACATCAAGTTACATTTGTTTTTTGTTAAATAGTTGTCGTTTTGCATATTGTGGTTAAAAATATTAAATCAAATTTGCCACTTTTTATTATTAACAAACAAAAACGAATAACAGGCAAACGACCTTGAATATATATTTTGCATTTTTTGTTTGTTATCTTCAAGCACTGTTTACACCAACCTTTTTACGTAAGATTTAATTGTAGCACTTGAGTTATACCAAATTATTTTTTTGCAACAATTAATCAATGCGCATTTTGTTTACGAAAATCCAATAAAATGAAGTGTATTGTTTATAAAATGTAAGATAAGATTTTCAAAATATGGTTTACTATTTCTTTTAGTCTGCGTAAATGTCATAATAATGTCATAATTGAATTTGCAATATAATTGTGACGTTGTACGAAATAAAAATTGACAATAAAAAAATGACTCAATCAACTTTTCAATGCACGCGAAAATGCAATTGAACGCAACGAACGAAATGCAAAAGTTAAATCAACGAAGCTCAATTGGCAATGTTATTTTTAAACAAAAGCTGATAAGACGCGAACAAATCAAATGTGCATTCCATAAAAATAGATCGGTGGTTATAAATATTTAAATATCAATAACGAACCGAAAAAAAAAAAACATTACAAATAAGCGCCAAGCCAATTGAATTTACTGCTTGAAATAAAGTTAAATGACCTACACGCCTTTAAATTATAACGCGTCAATATTGAATTGACTCAATGAGACAGCACGAGTACGAAGACACCAAGCCTTCTGATAATAAAGTCACTTCATGGACAAAGGCTTACAGTGCATACAATTTGTTGTTGTTGTTGTTGTATTGCAGGAGAAGAATAAGAGCATAAGAAATTATTGAGTTCATCATGTGTGTGTGTGTGTGTGTGTGTGCGTGTGTGGCTTGCGGTTGTTATTGTTGCTTTATGCAATTAAAGTAATTTGCAAAACGAAATGAAATTTCATTCAATTTGCATTAAAATTGCGATAACGCGCATATTTGGCCGACATACGCTGTGCTTGTACACATGTCGGCGGTTTGCGGTGCGGCGGTGTGTTGACGACAACAATCAAATGCGACCCAGCGACCCAACAAAGTCAGTCATTGTACGCCGCCACTGGGGTTAAGGTTTATTTGATATATATTAATTATAACATGCGTGTGTGTGTGTGTGTGTGTGTGTGTGTGTGCATTTGTGTGAAAGAGATGACCACCAATGCCTCGTTTTGGTTTGTAGTTAGTGGTTTGGTTTTAATTTATAATTTTTATATATTTAAGGTTACTAACTATAAAGTGTTGATTGCTAGTAATAAAAGTAGCTATTTTTAATTATTATTAAAACAACACGTTTTACAATGAGTGACAGAAGAAGCAGCAGCAGCTATTTTATGTAATGTGTTCGTCGATTTGTGCATAAGAAGAAGCACGCATGACGAATTTATTGTAAATAATATAAATTCAAGTTAAATAGAATTGTGGCCACGTTAGTTAATAAATTTAAAAAAAAAATGTATTTCTTGTTTCTAGGTGAGTCATACAACAAACTAGCTTAGCTAACAGGCAAGCAAAATTTAAACAAACCGTTTAAAATCGAAACAAATGAAACTACAGTCGTGTCAAAAAAAAAAAACACAATTGTCTTATTTGCACGATATTTTACGCAAATGTCATTTTTTTTTTTTTCGTTTTTATTGTTTCAATTTTGCAAAAGGGTAACTTTTGAAATTGCGCTATTTTCATAAATTATATTTATTTGTTTGTACAGCACGTACAAGAATACTTTTATTAATTTAAATATATTTTATTTCGTGTGAACAAATGCGATACAAGAAAATGTTAAATAAATCAAACGAATGTGCGTGCAAAATAAACAAATGATAAATACAATAATCAATGGCATGGAGTAACAACAAAAAATAAGTAAATAACCGCAGCAGACGATAAAAGTTTAAGACGAAGCATAAACCGCAAGAGAACAGGTTTCTCTGCTTGTTTCTTTTGTAGACAATTTCTGACGAAGCTTTGTTTGTGAAAAAAAACGGCGACTTTTCAAAAAAGCTCGTTAAAAAATATAACGTATTTTTTTTTTTTTCAGTCTTTTAGTAAAACAGAACAAAATGTGCTGATGAATTGCGCCAGCGAAATATGTATGCGTATTATGTATGCTTAATGCTATAACTGCAATTCTGACACAAGCGACGTTTTCGCGTTTTTTTAGGTCAAAGTTGAATTGTGCGCGAGTTTAGTAAATATGCTTAAACACAGGCCGACATAATCACCACACTGCAAACGACTCATATGCGATTTCGCCATATTTATGAATTATTTTTATACAGAATCTGACTAAGGCTTGACAATTTCCTGTTGTGGCACATTGCGCTATCAAGCGACTCAGCAAGAACAAGAACAACAATAAACTTCTATGTAAAACATAAAAAAATGTATATTGATAAAATTCCTTTCGTTGAGTATGGTTTTTTTTTTACATATTTCATTTCTTAGTCGCAGTAAGAGAAACAAAAACAAAAAGTCAACGTCATTTTGTCAACTCGTCAATGAAAGCGCATGTCGCATAGCGCTTCAGTTGAAGCATTTGTGGCACTTGTGTTACCCTACATTTGTATACGTGTAAGGCGACGGAAACTTGAGAAAAATCATTGAATTGGAAAACAAGTAGCACCTGCTGTTGTTGCATGTTCAAGGGGCATGTTGGTTTGTTGAAAACAAAGTGTGATCGTTGCAAGGGTGCGCGAATTTAAGAGTAATTAACAAGAAAATTCTCGAAAGAACAGAACAATAGTTGACTTGACAGAAATTAAGGCATAGAAAACAAGTCAAGCTTTTAGGGAAATGCGTGTTGCCTCAAATCGATAGCGATTAACGAGAATTGAAGGTCCAATAAAAATAAAAATAGCTTGGCCAAAGCCAATTTTCGAAAAAGTGCTTCAATTGTTAGACATCAAAAGAAAACATTACACAAATATACACAAATGGCCGTCAAATGGAACGTTAGAAGACAATTTCCTGTTGGGATATTTTTAGGCTTAACTTAGGAACATTTTTTGAATACCGCGGAAATTGAAAGCCTTGACATGTTTTTTAGGGTACGAGTTAATTAAAAAAAAAAGTGACTGTAAGCAAAAACTTTACATTGCACAATGTTTCATAACTTATTTATTGTTTTTATTTGCGAAATATTTTACAAACATTGTATTTATGTAATAAACATTTTTTTGGCATCGTATTACAAACGTGTAAATCGAGTGCATTGTATCAATGAATGATCGAAAGATTAATGCGAAAATAAATACAGCTAATATTTATTATCAAACAGTGGGAAAGATAAAAACATTGCTCAATTAGTAAATACAAAATGACCTTCGGTGTTGCACAATTAACTTGAAGTGCGGCGGCCACTTGAGGCCGGCTCATCAAATAGAAAGCTTAATAGAGCGGCAATTAATTAAACGCACTTTTTTTGTTAAACATTGCGACTATTATTTAAAAAAAGAAAGAAAAAATCAAAAGTCATTTGTGTGTATTTGACTCTTTCGCACACATGATCGATTGCCGTGTGTGTACGAGTGTGTGGAGGCCGCCGGTAATCTTTTGTTGTTGTTGTTGCGCTCCACATATTGTCGGTTTGTCGAAAAGGCCAAAATGACTAATGAGGCTCAAACGAACCACCAAACGGCTCAGCCACGCCACACGCTTCTTCTTTTTCGTTATTTACTCATAGACACACACACACTCAACCAAATGCCCGGCTGCGTGTGACAACTGCAACAGCGAGTACAACAACAACAAAGACACAAAGAAAGACAGCTGCAAAATGTCTGCGCACGAGGGGTTTTGTGCGACGTTTCGAGGGTCTTTTTTTTGTTTTTTTGATATTTATGCAATTTTTATAAAACACTCACTTTTTCGGTAGCGCGCAATCAACAAAAACAGCTGCGCCTATATGAAATACACAAACACAACGCTTCACTATAACTATGATTATGTCGCGTTACGCTCACTTGATGATCTTACTTTGTTTTTTGTTGCTGTATCTTTATTTGTTGTTAACTTTATTGCTTAAATTGAATTCTGCCCGTTCACTCATACACTTGTATTTCTATATATATTCGTACGTTGTTGTTTGTCGTTTTTCTTTTGTGCGCAATTTCCCTTGAACTGCGTTTTACTAAACTTTTAAGCTGATTCTGTTTTTCTATTGCCACTGCGTTTTATTTGTTTTAAGCAGTGAATTATTAAAAATATTTAATTTTGATTGTTTTTGATTTAGGCAAAGCGCGTCACACTCGACATACCTAAACACACCCGCACCCGAAGAAAGTCACTCACGAAATGACGCTAGTTCGCGAAGCTCACGCACGAAGTGTCACGAAATGTCACGAGAAACGCAAGCGCGTCAAATTTGCACAAGAGACTTCACCCTTGGCGCAGTAGCGTCCGCGATTAAATAAAAGAAGCAACGTAAGAAACGTTCGGCCATTATATTTACCTAGAAACGGAGGAACGGGAGAAGTTGCCTTAAAACGCAGTGTAACATACGTCAAATCAATAATGGGCTTGCAGAGTCATTCGTTTCATTCGTGCTCTTGCTACTCTCAGTTCTCACGTTTGTGCTATGCTCACCTATGTTACGCATCCCACACTCAACACATAAGTCACATCAACAGAAAATAGTGAGTCGGGAATTTTTCAGACTTAACAGCCAATTACTCTCACACACTCTCGCACTCGAGGCAAGCTAATGGACGAATAACACATATGCCTATGCAATACACTAAGACATACGCCAAGCCAATGCGCACTTTTTGCCAGATTCTCTGTAGCTCTTCTTTTTCTGTACGCAACAGAGGCTCTCTCTGCTCTCACAACGCAGTAATGTTAACTCACCACACGAATGTAACAGTTGGAAAATTTTGAGTATTGAATTGACTTATGCAAGATATCATTTTCAAAGAACATAAGACAACATAAAAATAAATAAATTCTTTTACGACTTAACATATTTTGGTTAGCATTTTCTGTTAGATAACAGCTCTCAGCAGTTGATTCGGCTGGGTAGTCGGGCCCAATTTGAGGGCTCCGAATTGAAGCACTTATGGAAATAGAGCGCCGCTTACCGAGCTATAGCCAAATTGACAATTTTGATGTTCTTGCACTCAAAAATTATTAAGCCGGATAACAGTTGTCGGAGGTGATGGTGGAATGGGATGACCTGACGCCTGCAGCGCTCCGTTAACGTGCATTTGCAATACGCTCAAACAACAAAGACTTGCTTTGGATTTCTTATTTTGTTTCAGTTTTATTAAAACCTAAACATTAATATTACGTTGCAAAATAGATAGAAATACACTTAAGACTGTTCGATAGTTAAAGATTGGTTATAAATAAAGCCTGAAGTGGGTAAGACAATTAGTACGTACCTCTATTTATAATCAAAATTAGCAAACAACAAAAAGTTACAAATCCCAAGGAATTTTAAGTGTACAATGAAAACTAAAAAAATAAAAATAATAAATTTAACTCCACATTGCTCTTTGCTATATTAATTAGTTAAGAAAAAAATATACAATAAAAAAACACACTTCGGTATCGGCCAAGTACTTTTAGGGAGGTAAGGAGTCAGTTTATGCTATATATGTGAATTATGACCGAACGCGCTACGAATTTTAACTGCTATGCAGTCTTCGTACGCGCAACTTTACTAATTTATCTTATTTGCTTTGTTTTTTTTCTTAATTTTTTTTTTGTGGCTTAAACTAAAATTTGATAGTGGTTGGTTTTGTTGTTCAGCTTTGTCGCCCAATTCAACGGTCTCTCTTCCACATTTTCTATCCAAACCAGTGACCAGGTGGTGGCAGCGGCGGGTGATGGCTGTTCACGACATACGACAGCTGCTTGGCTTTTCGATGCCATTTTCATTCTCAATCAATTGCAGTAATTGATGAAATATATCAGCAACAGACTATGGGTAAAGTAAAGGTTATGTCATTAATAAATTTATAATCTTAAATGTCAAAACTCATGTTTGTTTAATGACAAAGAAATTAATTGATAAGCGAATGAGATATTTTCAATTAGTCTTAAAACCGGGTATGAATCTCAATGACAAAAGTTCTTCAATGACCTTCGTCCTCGCTTTTCACATAGACAATGCACATCAATACTTTAGCTTATCGAACGAGCGACTCAATTATATAATGAAACTTGCCTCATTTTGCTTAGCGCTTGTTTCAAGAAATGCAGCACGCCACGAATCCGCCAGTCTCTTGCCCTCTTCCGTTGAGACAGTGCGTTCCTGATGCAAATCAGTTTTATTGCCTACTAAGACTACAGGTACACTGTGAAAAAATAAGAAATTGTAATTATGTGAGTCATGCCCAAAATAATAACATTTTTATACATACTATTTCTTGCCCATTACATCCAGCAATTTCTCGTAGATTATTTTAATAACTTCAAATGACTTTTGACTGGTTATTGAATAGACCAAAACATAGCCGTGAAAATCCATGCTATATTGTACGGGAAATATGCTATACTCATCCTGACCAGCAGTATCGACCAATTTGACGCCATAATCCTGAGAGTTAACGCGTGTAAATTTTGTAAAGGCTGCAAAAGTATTAAATAAGCATAATTATGATTATAGTCAAATTGATAAGTAGTCAGACGCCTTCATAATTGCGTATTTCAATTCAAACAAAAGCACGCGTAAAAAAGACAAATATTAATAAAAAAGTAGGCAAGGAAATCATCGGAAAATTACCAAGCCAAACAGAGGCATGTACAAATTGTAATTAAAATGAAATAAGTAAATGTTTAAAAGGAAAAATTAAAAAAAAAAGAAAAACAAATAATATACCAACGAAGTACTGCGTAATTATAAAACGCGTTTTTTCGTCGTTGTGAAATATTCGCTATGGAAATTGTAACAAGTTGAATAATTTTGTTTGAAGGTCAAAGTGCAAAGGCGCCGCACATACAAGCCGCGAGATCACAACATATAAATACGCGGCAAACAATGAAAATATGACAAACAAAAACATATATTGTACTAATTTAATATTTGCACTACGCAACAGTTGTTTTCTGCGTAGAGATTGGGTGACTAAGCCGCTGGTGAAGTCTGCGGGAAAACTCCCACAAATCAGTGCGAGCCGCGATTGGTACGCACTTAACGATTATGCTCGACACGTGCCGTGCCCATTAATTTTGGTAACTTACTATTTTCAATTGTTGGATCGTAGGAATCGACAAACTGTCCCTCGACGAATTGTATACTAAGTGATGATTTACCTGCAGAAAATACGTATTGATTTTGAAAATATTACATTAATTAAAACGTAATATAGTTCAGGGAAGTCCCCAGCTTCCCCGCCACTGCGCTTTATAATCATACACCCATACACACGCACTTACCGACAGAACGGTAGCCCATCATGGCGATGTTGCGCTCCTTAGGGGCCATTGTGCTACTTGTAATTTATTGCTAATTGGGACTAAGATTAAGTTTTTTTGTGTTTTTTGTTGTGGTCGTTGTTCCGCAGCACTTGTTTGTTTCTTGTAGTTTCTTTTTGTCGTGGCCTTTTTGGTGTGTTTCTGTATATGTCTGCCTGTGTTTTCTCGCCTTGAATTCGTTTCTATCACAGTTGGTGGTTTTATTGTTGTTACAAGGTTGTTGCTTCAATAATTAAGGATGCTGAACATTCACTTCAAAGTTTTTTATTTATTGTTTTGTTAAAGTTTATTAATTATATTGTTTTTACGCGACGCGACTTCTCATACGCAATTTACTTAAAGTAAGTGAACAGTAGGATTGTAAAAACGTCTGGCTGATGTTCCTTGGGATCAGCAGCAACATACGACAATCAACCGCGGAACCAGATAAATTGTTGTTGCCCGTTGACACGGTGTCAGGAAAGAACCACTTGTGTGTAAATATGACTCACTGGCGTCTGTATTTGCGCGAAAGAAGAAGAAAATGCTGGCTGGGCCGTCTAATTCAGTGTCCGATAATAGTCACTGTAATAAATAGTATTGGAAAATCGAAAGTGCTGAGAAACCTGTATGATGTGTTTTTGCATTTCGCTCGCACAGCACGTAATCCACGAATTTTGAACTTTGAGTAGACGATTGACCAATGTCATTGCAACATTCAAGTAAACATTTACTATGCTAAAGTAAATATTTTCCATAATAAATAACGCTTTTTTTACTTAAACAAATTAAATTAAATTTAATTAGTAAGTTGTCCATAACTGATTTTTAGTTTTCATTCAATAATTTTAGATTTGCTTTAAGGGGCACCAACAATAACAAACTGCGTGTATGACTCAACAAGATGCCTTCCTCAACGTCTACAACAACATAAAACATCTGCAACTACATTTCGACTTCCAGTATGCACATATGATATCGCCGTCACTCTGCACCCACCTTCATTTGCCGTAGAAGCAAGTGTCTGCGGCAGACACCATTACACTTCCATGGCTTCCAAAGTCTGTTCACCAGGGAGTGAAACCGGCTTGAACTTAAATCGTTAACTAAAACCGTTGTTCAATATTTTTATTATAAATTTCCATATTTTTTTAAAATTTTTTGTTCGCAGTTAGCCTTTAATATTATATATAAAAGTAAAAACAAATATTTGCATTTGAAATAAAACTGTAATCGAATCCGATATCAGGAAAAGAGATTGAAAAAATAAAAATGAACAACAAACCATTCCAGTCTCTGCAGCCAACTAACCACTCCTGCTGCAGCTGAGCCAACACGCTAACACGCCAGCAGCGCGAAGTGGCGTTTTTTCAGACAGTCATCAGTCGTGTTCGGTACGTCGTTCGAGTTACAGCCACAACGTTTTTCAACCGGCGTAGAGCAGCAAAGCGCAGCAGCAGCAGTCAAACCGTGTCCAAGAAGCTAAAAGCAACAACAAAAAGAAAAAACACCATTAAACGTCACGTCGCGTCGCGCCTCAATGCCCGCGCCCATGGCAAATTAAAGCAGCAGAAACAGCAAATTAAGAAAGCAAATTCAGGCGATAAAAAAGAAAAAGTGCGAAAATGAAGAAAAATTAGCAACGCAATCAAGCGCAAAAAAAAAACCACAAAATAAAAATAAACCAAATGAAAAGAAGTTGAAAGCAAAAAATAAATAAATAAAATTATTGCATACTACTCGGCTGTCATGAAAAATAGATACATATTGATTTGTGCTATACGACAGAATAAGAATGAATGTTGCACACTCACACACACACACATACAGATATACGGAGAAAAACACACATTTGCAGGCGTTCAGGCAAAATGTTTAAACATTTATAAGGCATACAACACTCACTCGCCTAATGCGATTTAATTGGCTAATTTGTATAGTTGACTTGTCTTCTTTTTCTACTTTTTTTTTCTACACTACCAAATCAGCTTGTTGGAAAATTGGTTTTTCATTTGATGTTGAGAGTTTTCTTGTATGCGCATGTATATATGTGTGTGCGCGTATAAATGTGAGATCACCGCACAATAGTGAGAACAACAGCCACAAAAAAAAAACCACAACAACAAAAAAAAAATGCCAAAAACCAACATTAATATTAACACTTAAAGACAATAAAATTCGAGTATTTCGAAAAAATGTATAAATTTTAAGTAATATTGCTGTTTGTGAGTGTGTGATGACACTATCGTTTTTATTATCGCCTTGTGGTATGCAATAAATTTTCTCTTTGCAAAACATTCTAATAACAATTTTCCTCAGCTCAATACCGTTTAGTTCAGCATCGCAACGCCCACGCACTTCGGTCGTCCACTTACCCCCCGCTTGCGTACGTGTTTGTGTGTCTAAGTGTGCGTGCGTGCATGTGTTGAGGCTACTGTTGCGCCTAAAAAAAAAACGTTGCAACGAAATAATTACACAAAACGTGCAATTCGTTAAAAATCAAATAAAAAGCGAATTAAAAAAAAAAAACAAATAAAACGAAAACAAAATAATTTTTTAATTAAAAACAAAAAAGTCGACTTCGTTTGATTGATTGTACCGTTGTCGATATTTAAATATATATTTTTAATTTGATTTGAGTAATTCTGTAAAAGCGATTCCCTATGATCGGTTCATTCTGGAATTTGTGTAGAGCGTGTCCATCAATGCCGGTTGACAAGGTGAGTAAGAAATTTGTGAAATGTAAATAATTTGTACGTCAATGAGTCAAAAAAAAAAAACAAACAAACAACAAAAATGCGGCTACGAGGTCAAACAAGTAATAATGAAAAAAAGACGAACAACAAAAAAAAACACTTGCTATAAAATAAATTTTAATGCTTTTGCTGGCAACGTTTCGCGTCGCCTGGCTGCAGGCAGACATACACACATTAGTATATATGTGTAACAGCAAACAAACTATGGCATTGCTAAACGCCCACTTTTGTGCATTTTGTCTAGCTTCGCTTTCACTTCCATTACTCGTTTTCCTTTTTTGTTTTTTTTGGGGGTTTTTGTGACATTTTGACTGATTTATGCTTTTGCATTGCTTGTGTACGATGTCATAATTTCTTTATTGCATACTTGCAGGCGACAAGACGCTTGCGCTATGCATAAATTTTAAGTCTATCTAACAGCTTGAAGTGGCACTTTTAGCATGTTTATACATACGTTGATATCGTCTGAAATAAACTGGAAAACGAAATGAGCTTTTTCTAAATAATAAAAATGCATAAAATATATGAAAAAATATGATGCATATTTTTAGGCAGCAAAAATAGAGTAGTAAACATTTTGTTTATCTCTGTGTGTTGACTTCAATCATGTTGTTAATTTTTTTCAAAGTTTTTATAGTTCTCAAGCATGATTCAGCTGTTAAGAAATTTGGTGCATACTTTTAAGCAGCTTTTCCAGTTATTATAGTCTTCTATCACGTTTACTTTTAGTAAAAAGACATAAATAAAACGAAATTGCGCTACTTAAATAAAATTTTACTTTATATAGTAAGCAATAATAATAACACAAATTAATAAAACCCAAAACCAAAAAAATATGTTGAAAAATAAATTTAATATTAATAATTTACTTGATAAATTGATTCCTCATGATGATTAATGCTTGACATTTAACATTAATGTTCTGTAAACAAAAAAAATGATTAAGTCAACAAATATTCATAAATAAAAAGGTGTTGCCTGCTTTTAGATTAATTTAACACTCAGCTACACACATGTCACGTAAATTAAATATTTTACGTTCAATGCTTACGTTGATATTTCATTGGAGCTTCACTAGACTGACGTATGAAAAATTAAATTCAAATGGCTGAAGCTTAAAACTATGCAACCTTTTTTGAACTACTAATTTGCTTTTTACACGGCAATACACGTGTGTGGTTGTGTAGCTAGGAAGTATGTCTCCGGCAAAGGGCTTTAGCCGGAGCAGAAGCAAGAGCAACAACAACGACAACTTGACGCCTTTGCAGAAAATGAAGTCATAAAGTAAATAACAAAAATGCTGGCAAAGGATAAATTAACAAACATTATAACTAACACCAACAAAACAACAAAAGTAAACGAAAGCACTGCAAACCAAAAAAAAAAACTCTGGAAAAAAAATAGAAAAAATAGACTCTAAAAATGACAAGCGTAAGAAAATCAATACCATATGGCCCGTGGGTTATACCCACAGTTTCACACGCGCGCACACACACATGTACATCAACACACACATGCACAATACAACACTCATATGTCTTTAGATTCTCTCGGCTAACGACGCTTCCCTTAGCTATTTGCTAGCGGCTGGTAAACACAAACAAAAACCAAAAAAAAAAAACAAAAAAAAAATTCAACGTTAAAGTAAAGAAAAACTCAGAAGTACGTACGTAGGATGAAGCAGAGTGTAAAGTGCGCAGAGTAATAGAAAAAAAGAGCACCAAAAATAATAATAACAACAACAAAAAAATGAACGTTGTGTGAGCATTGCTAACGCCGGGAACATTGTCGGCCTGGAAGTCTGACAACCAATTGTTCCAGCTCACAAACACAGCATGGGAAAACGATAGAAGCCGAAAAACAGCTGGCGTATTGTCAAGAGAACGAATAAGCTAGTGAGAGCATACCATATGTGTGAGCAGAGAGACAGAATAAAAAGAGAGCCCCAATGAGCGATACACATGATTGGGAAATTGAGAGAGTGCGCTAAAGAGAGGAAGGCATACAGTTTTACTTATAAAAAAGGGTAGCCGGCTTTTAACGTGTCTTCTGCGTTGTTATTGTTGTTGTTGTTGGCTATATTTTTTTTTCTTCTTACTTATTTCTCAGCGAAGCAAAGAAAGCTGAGCGTAGGATTAAGAAGGAAAAATGTGTGAAGCCCGTATTCAACTTGCGGTATTACATCAGCATTGCGCATTATACGCATACACACATATGTACATACATATGTATATATATAAGTGTGTACATACGAGAAGTCAAGCCTGACGTGCTGCCTTAAGCATGACCAGGGCTGCATACGCACACACACACACACACATATACTTAAGCAACCAATTGACTAGCCCTTAAAAGCCGGCTAGACTTGCAGGCAAGTGAAGTCACGTACACGTGAATGCAGCTGTAAAAATGAAAAGTCTGCTTTGCCTTGCCTTGCATGCATACACTGCATGTATCGTTATTTTATTAGCTCAAACAGCAAACGTTATCGACCAGATGTTTTTTTGTTCGACTTTTTTTTTTTGGTTTTCTTTTAATATTAGCCTAACTCAACTCATCTGAACCCAGTTTTGTTAAACACGCAAGGCACGTGCAAATTTTTAATGCCTCGAATAGCATTTCGTATTCCCAACTTAAATGAATATTAAAGTAAACGCATAACCTCAAAAATTTGTCCCGTGACGAGTGCAATGTACTTAACCGCCTGTGTGTTATGCCATTATACTCCTATATATGTACATATAAGTAGGTGTGTAGGTGTGCGTTCACATGTATTGTAATACTTTGTATGCATAAATTGTATATTGACAATGTTACCCAAGTCAATGTGCGTAAACCTTTTGTTTAAACTAAACTAATTGTGTTAAGTTGTCTGTGCCCATGTGTGTGTGAAAAACGTGCCTTGTCCTGTTAGTCGTGCTTAGCATACAGAATGTATCTATTAGCTTCAGCCTCATCATCATCATCATCATCGTTATCATACGCATCATCATCACAGTCATCATCATACTCATCCTAATCAGCATCAGCAGCAGTGTTGTGATAACTTTGTCTTCTTTGGTTGAAGCAAGCGACCGAGCATTATAATCTATTCCATTGTGTCATTTATAATATATGTATTTATTGCATATCTTTAGGCGCCAGTGGGACTATTTTTCTGCTTTAAGCCTTGTGAGACAAGTGTGTAATATGATTTTATTTGTTTTATGTTTGCGATACTTAACTTAGGTAAAGCACTGAGCGTGACAACATTTGTATTTGGCACTACTTTATTGGCTACTAGCATGCTTATAGGCATTGTGGTTTGGTCAAAGATAAATAACAGTTGTTGCAAGCATTTGGATATTTTGGTAATATTTGTATGTAAATGAATTCAATTTTATTGTATTTTAAAACAATTTTCCAACAATAAATTCTCAATTAACATGTTGATTGCATACTTTCGGGTGTTAGATAGTTTATTTTTGTGTTAAAAGCGATGAAATATTTACATAAAATTTATTTTCATGTAAGTGTTCACAAATGAACAGCCTTTTTATTGTTTTCTAAAATTTGAATAAATTGCAGCACACTTTGAGGTAGCAAAATTAAAGAAAAGCGCATATTTCTGTTATTTGATGGGCTTGTGTAAAACTTTTTAACAAAATTAGTTTTTCTCTTTTCAAATCAGATCACAAACTTTCCGATTGAGACTGGAATCAACAAATGTTAGAAAAGTCAAATCATGTAACTTACTGACCATTAATGAAACTGAGACTTCTGTCAAGTTTAAACTTTTGTCGAATTGCATTTAACCACAAAAATCTGAACTTTTGCAATTACTGTAACTTTTTTGTTTAAACTTTTGTCAATGTTGTTTTCTTTTTATTCCCTTTCCCATATTCATCCAATCGCGTTTGGTTGCATCATTCTTATTGAATTTAAAAATATAGTCGTTAAAATTCCATGAATTTCAATTTGCATTTTAACATGGTAGACAGTTTTGTTGTTGTTTGCTGATAACCATGTCAACGTACGCCAGTCGGGTCGAACTTTAAAATTTTAGTTTCAGGTTACAATTTTACGCGTCACGAGTGTCAACCGCAAAGTTGACCGGAACTAAAGTGTAAAAAACAAAATAGAGAATATGAATTTTACTTCAGGTTCTTTTCCAACTTTTTTTGTGGTTTGGTTTGAAAAAAAAAAAAGAATGGGTGTTGGTTTAGTTTCGTATTTCGCTGAATGGTCATTTTCCAGGCCGTGTTTTCACACTCACATCTACACTTGTATAGTGCATACTTCTCAGCGAATTGTTTGTTCTTTTGGTGTAGTTTGGAACTGTGTACTTTCATGTCAGCTGACTCACTTTTTATTTGCATAATTTTCAACACAAATATTTTCTTTAGTTGTTGTTTCTCAATGTTAGTTGGTTTATTCGCAGCTTGCTTACTCATGTTTTCCACATTTTTTGCTTGGTTAAACAAGTTCTCTTCGGTTTCCCATAGAACTCAGACAAGCGACGTCATTAAGTTGAAAATTACAGTATAAGGTTCATAGTTTGGCTCATGCATATATTTCATTTTAACCATTACAGCGACTTGGTTGGTTAGCTGAGCGTGAAATTCAAATAAAAATAATCCATTTTGCATTCAAGTTACTATAATTAATTTGTTTCTTCTCATTATACAACGGAAAATAATTAATACCATACGACATTACTTACTAACGTAAGTTCAAAGAAACAGCTGCTTAAAAGTATGCTAAGACATATTTCTTAATAGAAGTGATGTTTGATTTACTTAATTATAATTCATGCAAAATATCATAATATAAGTTCAAAAGCTGAAGAGTCTTCAAGGTTATATGGTTTATTGTTTGTTATTTCAATATTAAAACGAAGCTTCAAAAATCAATACGGTTTTTGAGGTTTGGTATAACTAAATTGGTTGCTCCTTAAAAGTATGCAGCGGTTTTTATTAATTCACTCCCATTTGCGCTAAGCCAAGTGGTGCCATGACCGCGAACTCGCATCAAGACCAACCTTTACGCCAATTATACAGAAACACACACATGCACACAAATAATTATCTAGCATTAGGCTTCATTTTATAGTCATTGATTTTTTTCCACTGCTATTTTTACAATTATTTTTATTGCACAACAGCGTAAACGAACACAAGCACAACTTTACGAAGCCAATAAAAAATAAAACGAAATAGAAAAGAAAAACAATTCTCGCTTGATATACGTAATCGTAATCGCTGACATAACTGCACGAGATGTCTATCAACATGTCGAACACACGTCAATGTCATGCATATAATGCATGAATACGATTTTTTAATGAGGAAACTAAAACAATTTTACGAAAAGAGCTGAGGAAATTGCGCTTAAGTACAACACAAATTAAGTCAACTTAAGCCGAATGTATTTAATTATGTTAATATCAATTAGAAGCTATGCGCCTTTAACCCATGACATCATGTCATTAAAAATCAGCCTGAAAAAAGAAAATTATAGTAATAATAATAAAAAAAAAATAATTTTCAAAGCTTCTAATTGAATTTGAATTGGCGCACGTTGCGACAGCATATACAAACACCCATATATGTATGTATGTGCATAAAAAATGGCGTATGGCGTACATCCGGTGTGCACGAAGATGACTTGGCTTCGTTCGAATTCACTTATGGCGGCACAGCTGCCGATGCCGCTGCCGCTGTGACTGTGACTGCTGTTGGTGCTGGTCTTCCTCTTCGACATTCATGACACGCCCAACAATCATGTGTATTACGTCAGCTTGCCAACTAAAATGATGAAGCATGCTATGACAGTGAATACAATGGCAATGACGTTGATGCTGATGATGGCCATGATGATGATGATGATGTTGCTAATGATTATAAAGATGTTGTATGCTTGACTGGTCCGACCGACCGAGCAACCGAGCTGCCTGCTTGCCAGCCCGTCTGCCTGGCTGATTTGCTGGTCGTTTATCATATGCCGCAGCCTGCAGTGCGCAACAAGCCTCGGCAATATGATGTATATGTACATACATTTATTGCATACATACTAACATACCTTCTAATGTATTTCATTTTCAATTTTCCGCCTTTGCACTAATGCAATTATAATAATTTCCTTTAGTGAATGGATTACAGTTGCAGCAAACGTTGTTAGGCTTGGTTTACTTGGCGCGCAGGTGTAGCTCAGTCATAGTCTCTTTCTTTCACACTTTCTTACACATTACGCTATCCATAAAGTGTATCTACTCTAACACTATACTTCGCTCTTTCACACTACTCTGCTCTGACATTGCTTGGCATGCGACCAATAACATTTCTACCCATTGGCTTATTAGTCATCACTCGATTTAAAGTAAAATTAATATGTACAGACATTTTATAATTCTATCTCTTCTCTGTTTTGATGATTTTTTAATGTATGCTCTTTTTAGTCAAGCATTTCTGCTTTCACGCATTTCAATCTTAATTAAATTAGAAAAAAAAACGGAAAAAAAATTCAAGACAACTTTACGCTAAGCAATTTTTGCGCACTCAGGCGCTCATTTGCTGCACTCGCGTATCCTTTTTTGAAGTACATGTGTCTGTCTCTCTATATAACATATATTAGTATGTGTGCATGTCCGTTTGTTTGTCGCGTCCTTAGGCCGCTCTTTGGCAAACGTATTCCTCTAGTGTGCTTTCAACTATGTGTGTTTTTTTTTCACCAAAATGTTAAATGTTGCTCGCATTTATTTTTAAGTGGCGTTATTTCAACTGCGTGTCCAACTTTTGCCTGCCAAGTTTTGCCATATTTTTTTTAACTGATTTTTTTATTGCTACTTTCTTTTTCTTGCATATTGCAGTACATGTGTGTGCACATGGCGTAAAGTGAAGTGTGTGTGCGCTTATATAACTCGTTTATTGTGCTTATGTACTCTTGTAGGGTGCCGTATGCCGTATGCCTCGTGCATTTGTGTATTTGTTTTATTTCATTGTTAAGTTGCGTGCATATTACGGCACTAAAGTTTCTCGAAACAAGAAACTCATGCGCCATTGTATTTTTGCTTTGTTAAACTATTCTTACGAGCCAATTTTTACGCTTTATTTTCTTTCATTATTTAGCTAAGCTCGCTTGAATCAGAAAAATTATGAGTCCTTGAAGCTTAAATTGTTTAGTTTTGTGGCATCGGAATTATTTAAAATTAAATGTCATATAAATCGCTACTCAAATAATTCTCAGCTGTTCATTAGCTTTCTTATATTTATATATTTATTATTTATTTTTTTTTATAAACTAAAGTCAATAAAAGCCGATTGTATATAGTTTCATTATAAATGTGTATCCAACACTAAAATCCTTTGTCAGCTTTTCAATTTAATATTAAATTAAATCTTTTCGTATTTCTTTTGTATTTTTTCATTTATTTCATAAGATTAAATTAATACTAAAAGCTTTTATTATTAATCACTTTAAATTTACGCAAATGTCACTTGGGGGAGAGTGGCAAAAAACAACACAAAAGGATAAACTTTATTTATTTAAAAATCCATTAAATGAATTAAAGAATCAACACATGAAAATGAAGAATTTGCATATTCAACTACCAATGCACACATACATACATGTCTATGTGAAGATGACAAAACGAGAGCGACAAACTTTGTTATTCGACGAGCAACCACACTTACACAAACACACATACACACAATCACAGCCATAGAAACACCCACAATCGGAGCTTTGTCGACTTCCAAGTTGAGTAATATAAAAAATGCAGCCAGTAGCATTTTGCAAACGAGTACAAAAAGACAATTTGGTTGCTAAAGTGAAAAAAGATAGGAATACGAAACCAAAAACAAAAAGATTTTCGTACAGCATTTAATTGCATTTGCTTGTCACTGACTTTAGTCACAGACAACGACACGACAGCAATGGCAGCCAACACTGCAAGTCGCAACGACTCACGATCTTCGAGCCATGAGCCACGACCATTCACACTGGCATAATGTCAACGCCTTTTGGTTTCACATTTCATCATCACACTTAGTTTTCGTTCTAGGGCTGAACTTTATCTGAATGTCTGCAGATGCATAGATACACACACACACACGCACATACTAAGATAGAAGATATTTTCTGCATGAATAAGCCTGAATGCATGCAACACTTGAGCGCATTTATGGTGACTAAGGTTCAAGGCGATTGCACATGACTATCATTGCATAATGTTCAGGCATTTCATTATTAATTTGTCATTGGAGAGCCTGCGTATTTTCGATTGTTAGGTACCTCAGCAATGCACAAAGCAATTCCATATAAGATCAATTGCGCATACATGAGTATCTATGAACCGATAGTCAGTGAAGCAGTCATTTAGTATCTTTGTTTTTTTATTGTAGTACACACGCGTATAGAAGATGATTATCTGTTGTTGTATATTGCATGCATGTAGCATAATAATCTTCCAAGCCATTGAGGCGGAAACTGCATTTGTGCAAAGCTATTGCTTTCAAAGGTTGCGCACAAAAGTATGCTTTACTATTCGTTGTTGCGCAAACGAACATAACGCATACGCCGCATTATTGCAGTCATAAACGAAACGAAAACGGTCTTTTGCCATTTGGATACTCATGCTGTATTGTAATATAAAGAAGTTGTTTTCTACTTTAGCAATGATTACGTCAACTTTGCCAAGTGTTTTTTTGTTTTTGTATGTTGGTTTGAGAATACCACAAAGAAATACTGTGCATTGACGTCAAACACTCGCAGCGAAATAGTAAGTTTTGTCAGCATTTTGTGTGTGGCGCATAAATAGAGATTGTTGGCATAAAATATACAATGGCTGCGCATAAACAAAACTCATTAAATAATATTTTCTTTTATTGTTTTTGTTTTCTTTTCATTTGTTTTTGTATTTTGATAAAAATTCGCTCATAGTTAGGCAAAGTCATTTCGTTAAACTGTGAAAACAAAAGGATAAGAGAGAAAAAAATGCGTTCAAGCATTCGACAGCTTTTAATTACGTCCTGGTTAACCATAAAAATAGTATTTAGCCTTCATATTTTTAAGATAATGCAATGGACAAAAGGTTTCCGAAAAAATATAATGAGCTTTTTAACTGAAATTATAATAGTTAAGAGAAAAAATGAAACAAAGAGCAAAAAACAGAAACAGCTTAAACAATTTAAAATAGTTAATCGTTTTCTTTATACTTTTGTTTTAACAATAAGAATTCAAAGCAATATGCAACATTTATATAAACTGTAAAAAACAGGAAGGAATAAAAAACCAAAATAATCGCGAGTAAAAAGGAATGTTCATTAAAGATATTCAATACAATCTTTAGTAATTCTTGAATAATGTAGCATAATTTTAAGATATAAAAACATAAAAATTATTGAAAATGTTTATGAAACCTGTTATATAAGGAGCAAGTTTCCAAATAATAACTTTTCTTAAGCTCTTTCTGAATCGTTTTAAACACCAAACGAGTCTTCAGCACTTTTGCTGTCTTAAATAATCTTACTGAAGCCTTTTGTTATTTAACCTTTTGTTTCTCACTTTTCGCTTTATTTCCTTTTTAAAGTACATAATACCTTTCGCCTTAAAGTTGCTACAACGGAAATCGCAAATTTCGCTACTGTCGACCTCTTTACGTTTATCCTTAAGTCTTTGCGTTGTTTTTGTAAATAAGTCGACACTTGTCTTGGTGCTCATGCCATTTTCGACACACCAAAGTTGATTCCTTTATATAAGTTTTGCTTGTTTGTCTTCTATTTCTACACCGCATAAGCAGCAATTTCCACAAACCTTCCACCCCAATGACTAGAGTCATTTACATGTACATTTGCCAAATGTTGCGCAAAAGTGTTTTAACATTTTGCAGAAAATTTGCATTTCATTTTCGTGCGTAAATGCAAAAGACCGCTCCTTTGGCCAATATTATTCTTTATCCCTCTTTTGGTACATGTATTTTTCCAATTTAAATGCAATTTATTTCTGTCTATGCCGGAAGTTTCTAATCGGAAGCATTTATTTAACGGTGATTAACTTTGAAAATACACATTTTTATTTTTTCCTATCAAAATAAAGAATTATACTGTCGAACATAAAACTAAAGCACATAATTTAAACTCACTTGAACTCACTTGACTTCTAGTTATGTCATGTAATGTTGTCGCGTTAATGCGATAATAATATCAAATATTCATGAACATCATTAGAAACTTAATCTGTGTAAGCATTATGTTGTTATTTTTGTTTTTGTTTTCATTTTGTTGTATTTTGTTTCAATGACATAAAAGTGTCGTTGTTGAGTCGTGAACGTTACTCACACCACAGGGTGAATGCCACTGACACAATGCAGCATAAAATGTTATGTTCGAAATTAAAAAAGCAAGAACATTTACATGCAAATGTTATTTGTTGTCTGGTGACCTATTGTTCATTATGTTTAGTTTTTGTATTTGCTATTATTGTTGTTGCTTTGGTTGTAAATGGTGTGTTAATGTGCATAGAGTATTAAATTGCAATTGTCATTGAAAGTGGCACAATGGCCAACAAGGCACTTGATATGCAAACATCAAGTGAAGTTTTGCATGTTTGTGTGCTTTTGACTTCGCTCAAAAGTTATTCAACTAACACTTGAAATATACGAAAAGAAGACAATGATTTTGCAAAAAACAAAAGGCTTAAAAACTTAAAAACTTTTCAAAACTATTGTTCTATTATGTTATCCTGAGTATAAAGTTTGTCAATTGAGTTGAGCATTTAAGTAGCGAGTTTGGTGTTATTGGCAAAAAAAAGAAATGAAAAGGCTTTTGAAGTACATTGAAAACGGTATTTTATTAGATTAACAATTTACACGAATCACAAAATATCATTACCATTATTGCCTTCCTATTGATACCACTGAGTAATGTAAAAAACTTTGAAAGTTGACTGTTCAGCTTGAGTTTTAGACTTCTTCCTTCGATAATTTAGTCACTTGTTCGCTTTCTATTTATTAATTTGACTCCTTTGACTTTCTGTGCTTATTGTTCTGTTACTCTTTTTCTATTTACTTTTATTCTTTTATTATTTTTTACCGTCTCATTATTCTTCTTCAGACATCCCTAATTTCACTCTAATCAAAATGTCAGAAACTAAAATTACTTGCTTCTGTCAATCTTTGGAAAAAAGTAATTTACTAAGTGAAAAGTTTAAAAACAAAAAAATAATGGCTCATATAAAAGACAATCATGTAAGCAACAACGAATAAAAGTTTTATGGTGTGAAAAATTATTTGAACTGCACTGACGAACATACATAATGCCATCGTTTATGTATGCAAAGTAGTGTGCTTAAGTCATTTGGCTTAGTTGCCATTGTTATTTGTCTTATTGTTGTGGCTGTCGGCGCGCCTTTTGGGGAATAAATTCAACAACAAAAATCTCACACAAGCCATGTACTACAATACACAGCATGGCGTGTGTAGACAAAAGACAAAAAATAAGATAAAATGTGTTGAGATTTGTTGCCGCTTGAGACAATTTTAGCGTGCATTTATTTTCAGACAAGTAAAAAAATGTTGTGTGTGAAATATTTAAATAACTGTAAAAATGAAAAATAAATGTTACTCATACGCAATGTTGTCGCATATTTTACTTTAAGTATCAATCACATGTCATGTTGTACATAAGCAGTGGTGAAAAGATGTGACAGATAAAAATTCGACCACATTTTAACAAATATCAACTGCTCTCATTTCACTTGCAACTTGACATTTACACTTGCTACATTTTCAAGATATTTCAACGTTACTTGAGTCGTAATAAATCAAGAGCAATTGAAGCGTAAGACGGGCAAACCAATGACGTAAAATATTTGAATGCAAAGGACACTGAATGAGTCATAGAAAGCGGGTGAACGGAGGTAGTAAAAGAATGAATAAGTATCATGTCTATTCAATGAAAATTCTCGGCTTTAGACTTAAGAGGGATTGTCGTATAATCGTAAGTAAGCAGAAGAGAAGTCAAGTCAAGTCAAGTCAAGTGAAATCCAAGCGCACGTGCAATAAAAGCGTCTTAAAAATTTAATGTTTGCAATATTTGACGCACACACAAATGTCAGTTTACCAGAGTTGCCACACAGTTCAGTACACTGTGCATATTTTAAATGAAAAAAAGTAAAAAAATATGTAATTTTATTACCAATTAATTTAAAAATGTCTAATGAAGAAAACAACATTAAAAAAGAAAAAAAAAAAATTACGCAATAAATAAAGCATTTGACGTCAGCAGAAAACAGTAACTTGGACACTTGGTCGCCTTACGATTTATTGCCAACCACAGAATGTTGGCAAAGCTAAATATACAGTCAAGACTTAGTAAGCAGCAAATGCTTATAAATGTTCGTCATTAGCTCGTCTAATGAAGTTGACTCACAGCATTTCTTGCGTGCTTGACACTGAGAGATTGAGAGAGTAGCCAATTCGCAGTCACTCAGAATGCCAAGTGTTCAAGGCTTTTCATGTGTCTATGTGTCCTTAACTGACTTTTTTAGCTCAATTAAATGCCAAGTCTTGGTTTGATTCGTTGATTAATGAACACTAATTGACACTGATATGTGTTCGCTGTTGTTGGATAAAAATCAAATCGTTGAAAATCTTTAAAAGCATCTCTGTGTAATGTCAATTATGTCACTCATGTTGCATTCGAATGATTTTGATTAGTGACTAAGTGAATGCAATCAATTCGTTGCATGATGAGAGAAATAAAATGGTTGAAGCGCAGTGATAAGCATTCCAAAAAGTGAGTTGTTACATAATTAAATAAAAAAGTAAAGAATAAAGCACAAATTTAAGCGAAAGTAAACCTTACATCCAACAATCGGTGTTACTTCATGTGTAGAAACCATAAAAAATTTATGGTTAGATAAAAAGCTACGCATATTTGAACCAACAAATTTTTAGCACTATATGCAAGACATAAAATCTACACAAGTAACAAAATGGTGTCAAATTGCACATGCGGTAAACTCTGAAGAAGAAGGAAAAATAGTAATATAAAATGTCTTAAGCCAAATACGAAAAAAAAAATATATATGTATATAATGTTGTTGCTTATATAACTCATTGTGTAGAACACACAGAAAGTAGTCTGCGGTTAATGCAAAACCTTTTGTTGTAAGTAAGCCGAGCGAAGTAAAGCCAAAGCCAAAGCAAGGATTATTATTTTTTCTTAGCGCTTGCTTCGTTTTTAGAAGGATTCTTTTTACGAAACTTATACACATATGTTGCAACATGCTTTTGCATAACACTTTCTTTTTTTCTGTTATGAACATTTGTAATTATTTTTGTTGACGACGACAAGGAAAACTGTTGGGAATTTGCCTAGATTCTGATGAAATTTAGTTGGAAAGTTGTCTGAGAAGTTAAATTAATTGCGTGTTGTTGAGCAAAGTCAGAGTGTTAGAGTTGTCAAGTGAATTTAAAGTGATATTAAAAGAGGGCTGTTAAAATATGAATTTGTTTTACAAGTGTATACAACACATACGTCAGTCTAGCGTTCAACAAGCAAGCAAGTTGAATTTTCATATTTTTTGTGAATTTATTTTAAACAAACCTCAAAATGAACACATCATAAACTGTTTTTTGTAACCGCATAGGGTTACCACAACACCAGAAGCTACTTGTATATTAAAGAAAAAAATTACGTGTATTTTTTAAACCAGAAAAAATAAACAAAAAAAAAAAAACAAGAAAATGTATATTGAAAGCACTTTATTATGTAACAATCAATTCCAGCGCCCAAATATAAATCATTGAAATTTATTTTTGCGCACATCAAATGATTAATGGTTACAGCATTTGTAACGGTGAAAAGAAGTAAGTGTTACCGCCACGTGGCATGCAGCACACACTTCAAAGCGCCCAACCCGGCACACCCACACACACACATGTTGTTGTTACCTGTACTCAATAATTCATGTAAAAAAGGTGCCTCGTCGCCGGCAAATGCCAATTCTCTTATATTCTTGTAGTTTTTGTTTTTTTTTTTATATTTATGAAAAATGCCTTTAATAAACCGCATTGAACTTGGCAACACTTTTCTGCTTTGGTGCTTTGCTGCTTGTTTATTTAATATTTTTGGGTGCTTTACTTTACTTGTGCACGTGTTTGTTTCTATGAGTTTGGGCGTTTGCTTAACAAGCACTTAAACATCCGAGCACACATACACACAGAGAGTCACGAGCCGTCATAAATAATGCATAAAGTGCGTGTTTGTTCGTTTATGTTGCAATTTCGTTAAATTATTTACATCGCTCGTAAATGCTTTTGCGTGTTTTTGGCGAATTTGCTTGCGGGAATTTTTGCCAAATTGTTTGCTTAGTTTCCTTGTTGCTGCACTTGCTTAAACTTTTTGCTATATTTTATTAACTTCAGCTTAGTTTCGTATAATTGAATTTAAGAGTTAATTGCTTTGTGGTCGAAAGTTAGTTAAATGATGATTTGATTTTCTTAGGAAATTCTTTGAGAAAGTTTTTTAAATTTTGTTAGATAAAACTTTAATTGATCGATTTAGTTATTAAGATGTAAAGAAAGCAAGAAGGTGAAGGTCGTTATTGTAGAGAAATTTGAGTTCATATCATGGGTGATGCCGTCTCGAGTCTTCTTAGTTCAAAGAAGGTTCTTATCTTTGGACAAATGCTTTTCAGACGAATTAATGGAGCACAGGCAGCAATTGTATGAATATGAGGCTGGGATAAACAATCAAGAAAATTCCATAATCATTTATGAATAAATAAAAAATTGTGCCTAAAATCGGATCAGACAAGATACATAAATGTTCAAAGAATTATAAAGCGTCGTTTTAATTAAAGTTAAGGCAAACATTTCATTGACCCAGACAGAAAATGGCACAACTTGAATTTTACATAAATAAATTCTGACAAGTCTCACACTAACAATAAATAATTTGTAAATCCAGTTATCATGTTAGCGTGTAAAAATGCAATTATTTGTACTCTACTCAAAGAACCAACACCCAAGGGCCACGTACGAACTTAAGACAACTGAGCTTGTATTATTTTTGTGCAAAAAAAGAAAAGAAAAGAAGAAAAGTACTTGTACATTGTACTTGTGTTTATAGTGTTGAGTCAGTCAGTGAGACAGCCAACTAACACAGAAGCACAGATAACGACATTGTCAAAGCGCATAAAACCAGCTGACGCCATAATTAACTCACGGTCTGACTTTCTCCATTACAATTGGCGGCGTCATGTCCTTGCAGTGTTTAGCAGTAAAAGCAACACAAGAAGGACAAGCCAACCAGCGACTTGCGACTTGTGTCTTTTGCGAGACAAGTTTAACCCAAATCGTTGACTATAACATTTAAAATTGTTGTCTTGTTTTTGTAACTGTGCTTTTTTTCCATTTTTGTTGCAAATATTTTTATTTTAAATCGATATGAAATTACTTAAGCGTATTTAGTTTTGTCATAGCAATAAAGTTGAACAATTGCCGTTGTCGCCATCGTTGCCATTGCACTACAAGGCACTGCATTATGTGTGAGTGTGTGTGTTGAAGTCACATTTGCTATTGTAACATGGCAATATTGGTTTTCTTTTTCTCCTTTGCTTTTTTTTTATTTTTTTTTATTTTTTTTCATACAAGTGGCACAATTATCAAATGACTCGCAATCGTTTGCTGCACTGCGACGACCAAAATGTGTGTGGCATTTTGGTCACGACTAAGTGGCAAAATCACACCATGCTGCTCGCTCGTTTGGTTTGGAATCAAGTCAAGTCGAGCTTGTGGGCGTTACAAATTAATTGCGTCCTCAACGAAGGACACAAGTGGTTGACTATTTGGCTTGCATTGTCAACGGACATTTTTTTCTGTTAAATTCGAAAAATAATTAAGGCCATTTTAATAGCTTGTAGAACGCTTCGTTATAAAAGATTTATTAAAATTACACGTAATAAATTAAATAGCAAAAAAGAAGAGTATTTCGAAAGGACATGCTCACAAAGCCAGAACTTAGAGGTGTATACGCCTTGCTACAAAACTAAAGTAGTTTGACTAAAATTTTTTAAATATTCTCTTTTGAACAGTAAAGAAATTCAATTTGACTCATTATTTATTTAATTATTAATCAAATACAAACAAACAAAAGAAACTAATTAAGTTGTTGTTTTGCCTGATTTTTTTTGGCAATCATTTTATTTTCAGCAGCTCCATTCGGAGTATAGGAGCACTTATCGTTGGCATGAATTTACGGGTAATTCAAGGCCAGAGGTTGTGCGTCGTGCGCCAGCGCCGAATCCAAGCCAGTTTGTTGGTAAGTTAAATTCAAGAAATACAATAAAATATTTCTTTTTTTTTTTTTTTTGTAATATTTCTTTTTATTTATTTAATTTCAGGTCCAACAAATGAGCCACCATTGCCACGTCGGAAAAAATGTCCAGAATTAGCGTACAAATCTCACGAGTTCATTATAGGCTCAGAGTACACAGATGCACGTCGCGATGTGGGCGCAAATCGCATGGCGAGGGTAAGTCTTCAACAATTGTGCATCAAATGCATATTAAAAGACCTTGAAGGTGTTGGCAGCAACATTATTCGCACTTAAAAGTCATTGAATGCAAGGCAGTCATTTTGTTACTGTTTTCTTTGTGCGATTTTATTGTTTTTTTTTTTTTTTTTATTTTGCTTACTAAAACGCACTTAAAGCTCTTGAATGAAACATTACAGTATCTGTGCACAGCACTTGAATGAGTGGCAAAATCAACGCAGGAAACATGATTTATGTATGTACATATGTTTGTATGTTCATACATGCCGATGTTGTAACAAATACGTATATAATGTTGAAGTATGACAGACGTCACTCAAAGTAGTAAATACAGGCGCAGAAGTGCTATAGAAATCCATAATGCAATACTTACGATTTTATGTGCTTATATTGTATGCACACGTGTATATATATATGTATCTTTTATGTTACTTGTGTGTGTGCAATGCTATTTTATGTTTGATTTTCATAGCAGAGCTGGCAAAGATTAGAAGATTTATTGCATATGGAATACAGATATTTTTTGAGCATTGATTGATTGTGAAATAAATCTTTTGACTTAACATAGAAAATTTAAATGAACAGGCACAAATGTTTCAAGAAAAAGTTTAAATATTTAGGAACTGATGATGTTTTTATCATATATAATAGCTGACGCCAAGCCATTGCCGAATTATACGCTGAGAAATGATCATTAGTGGATATGTGGCTGAGATCATATTTGAGAGCCTCCAATTTAAGATATTAGTACTTGAATTCTTAAATACAATAATAGCACATAATCGGAGCATATAATACTACTTTTAAAGTAATCATAATTGTCAGATAATTAATACATGAAAGTATTAGAGCAATACATATATCATGTGATATTTTTAATAGGGTTCAGTAAATACTTAAATCAGTATATTTTTCATTGTAAGAAAAGTAATTGAAAAATAAAAAAAGCATGTACTTAATGTGCATATGGATTGCGCTTTTATGTGCAATTCAAGGCAGTTGTATTATATGAATAGCATTGCGTTAAATAATTAAACATAGAAATATTTTGTTTTTACGGTGCTTATGAAACGCCATAACAGTAAAACAAAAAAGCACAAACGATAAACTTTTGAATTATTCTGTTTGTCAAAAGCCAAATGTGAATACGCTTGAGTGCTTAACTTGAATGTAACGACAGGTGGGCAACTGGCTTTGACTGCCGGTTACCTAATTAAAATAACGTATACGCACATGCGACACATGACTGAGAGCAGCATTTGAAAGACTGTGACAGTGCCTGTGTGTATGTGTGTGTGCGTGTGTTGGACACAGCAAGTGTTTTTGTTGGAACATGCAAAAAATAATTAATTAAGCCAATTGTCATTGCTACCACCGAGCTCGCACATCTTATTATAGAAAATGACGCCGGTGTACGCTGTGTATGCGTAATTTAAATGAGTTGCCAATTAGTATTATATATACACAATATTGATTGCACATAACGTCTTTAGCTCTGCTAATTAAGTTGATTTTTGTGCTACTTTACAGTCGGAGGAACGTGGCACGCCTTCGCGTCGCAGCAAATCGGAGGGACCGCCCGTGGTGCCCAATGGACGAGCGTATCCCATTGCAACGGAGGTCGATGGAACCACAGGCAAACAGGTATATTTGCATGCAATTGAAGGCATGTTGAAACATATAAATTTCCTTTTTTTTTTTTCAAAATATTGTTTATATATGCGCTAATTATGTGAGACTTTTCTTATGAATAATGACATGAGCGCCACAAGTTATGCTATACAAAATGTGTTGTAAAAGAGAAGAAATAAAATATTGGCCGAAATAAGTTAAAATTTGAATGTAATTAAGTTTATGTATGCATATTTTGCCTGTGTGTATAAAATAAAAAATAAAAAATATAATAAAAATAAAAGGTCGACGTTTAAGGCATGTGTATGTACGCACTATTTAAGCAAGTATATGTGATATTTTTATTATTTCACAGTTGTCTTTCTTATATATTCTAATTTTTTTTATATTACAAATTTTGTTGAAGGTTTCTTAAGTCTTTCTAACTATTAATATTTTTTCGTATTTTTTCTATTTAATCTTAAACAAAAAATCAATTTAATAAAAACTGTCTTAAAGCAAACGTGGTTTTTATACACGTTGAAGCATTCCTATGTCGCTTACAATATCGTTCTTCACGTTCTCATTGCTCAGATCAGAGATAAAGCGCACCACACAGACGTGACATGCAATTTGTTGTCAGTCACGGTTTCTAATAATGTCGGACCGGCTTCAGTGCCTTGCTGTTGCTGCATTATTGGCATTGTCAGTTAGTCAATAGTGTTGAACATCGTGTTTGACTGCGCATATTTATTGGCAATTTTCTTTTTTTCATATGCATTTGTAACTTTTGTTACATTGCAACGACTCAGCAACAACTTTTCACACACTTTTGTCGGCAGACACATATGTGTGTATGTGCATACAAACATATATATATATTCCCTTCAAGCGTTACATAGTCCATGTGTGCATATGACAGTGAGCGCGCCAAAGGATACATGAGCACACTCGACCTGAATGTAAATTTTTAATCTGCAAAATACTTCAGCGTTTATATAAGTTGATATCATGTGTGCATTGATTTTTATGTTTATCTTTCAATGTGAAAATATGTATGTATTTTTATAAGTACTTTTAGTAGTGTTTTTTTCATATATGTTTTTGTAGATTGCAGTTTTTTAAATTGATTTTTCAATTTTAAACTTGAAATGAAATTTGTTGCATACTTAGTTGCGTTCTCTATAAACATATTTGATTAAAAACTTCAGAGTTATGTTTCTAAAAAGCTTTTATTAATATTATTTTACAGTAAAACCAATGGCAACTGAGAAAATCAGAATCAGTTTTGTTGTCAATCAAATTTATCGTAAGATTTGAGCTTGTGTTTGAATATATTTTAAGCTAATTTCATTTTTCATGAAAGCAAAGAAAATTTTTACTGATCTAAACATTTTTGAATCTAGCAGAGAATTTTATGAAAGAAAGCATAGGCTCGTATTTCTGTGCTTAAAAATTAATCAAAACATTTTGTTTTGAGTAAGTGCCATGTGAAAAGTTGTAAGTTCTGAATATTTCAAGAATAATGTATAGGATAGATTGGTGAATTAGGACCGTCAAAAGAGATGGTAGTTAAAATATACTGGCTCTCTATAATAGTGAAATTATTACACCTAATGGTAGTTAAAATATACTGGCTCTCTATAATAGTGAAATTATTACACCTGAAAAAGGGTCTATTGTTTTTACCGTCCTCACGAGAAGTCTGGAGCTGATAATAATCTAGAATATGTAAAATTTTTAATATGGCTTAGTCAATTTAGGATCACAATTTTCATTAAGCTAATCAATAATTTTTTAAAATTTTACAGCGTTCTCGCAAAAGTTCCTCATAGAGAATTTGAAAAAAATTCCATTTTATTTAATATTCAATACACTGTAACGACTTTATTGAACTAAATTTAATATTAATATAAATTAACCAATTTTTGGTAATTAAGTAAAGTAGTTGTTGGTCGGATAATGTATCAGTAATTAAGTATTTTGACTAGAAGTTCTAATGTAAAAGTTAATTTTTCTTAATACAAAATATTCTAACAAATTAGATTAAAATGTAAAAATTTACAAAAAATGCTTGTATTTTGTGTGTCTTTCTCTCTCTTTCTCTTTCTCTCTCTCTCTCTCTCTCTTTTTCTCTTTTCTTGACTCTCTTCTTGAACGTCAATTACTGTTGCTCGCACACGTAAACAACGAAAATGAATTAATTATTCAATAACAAATAAAAATAATAATAATAATGTTTGAATGTTTGCTTTTTTTTATTCCTTAACAAAAAATATCATTATTGCATATTTGTCTCTCTCTTTTTCTTTCTCCCCGTTTTTTCTCCATCTCTCTCTCTTTTTTTGTGATATTTGCTCTTATCTCTTGCAGGCGGGTGAGTCAAATGGCCTTCTGAAAAAGACCATCACAAAATTGAGCACAGAATATCGACTGCAATTCGTTTGGCCCAATGTCCGTAGAATAAAGGGCAGCGAGTCAAACGTTGCAGCGACGACGACGACAGCAGCGGCTGGCGATTACCCGAGAAAGTCAATATCAATGGGTGCCATAAGATCAAATCAGTCTGCCGCACAACAAAACAAACAAAAGTCACACACACATCAATTGTTGATGGGTGTTGCTGCAGGGTTGCCAACGGTTCATAAAAAACGTACAACAAATCAGAAAGAAGGTGCGACAACAAATTGTCGCTACGAAAAAAAAATTCTTAGAAAATAGTTACAACTTGTCTTCTTCTTTTGTTTTTTGTTTAATTGTTTGTTAAATAACATACAAAAATTCAAATCAGAAACAAAAACAAAAAAAGGAATTCAATTTTACTCAAAATAATTAACAAAAAGTAATCATTTTCTTAACTAAAGAGACTATTTTATTAAATTGCGTAAATATTACTAACCTTTTTTTTTTGTGTCTGTTAACGTTGAAAAGCAATAATATTATAAAAAAAAAAAACAAACAAAAAAAAAAATCATAAAAGCGGCGACAACATTGAGTAAAGCCAAAAATCAATCAATCGAAACTTGTTGGTAATTTTCTTACAGTGTAGTTTCATTCACATGGCCGCTAAAACAATTGCAAAACTTTTTGTGCAAAATTTAATTTCAATTGAATATAAAAATCACTTTCAAACAAAGTTTTTTATGTACACGTCGTCGTAATTTTTGCTTTAAAAAAAATAATAATATTAATATTAATAGCTGTAAAAAAATAAAATCTATTAGTCCTTTTCATACACTGAAAAATATAACTAAATTAAAAAAATATAATTCAAAAAACAGTATTTTTCAGTGTATTTAAATTAGTTTTAGGTCACAATAACAAAATTTTATTTTATATATTCTTTATTTGTCTTTTTAATTTTAATTTTGCTGCAAATTTATTTATGCTTTTCAAAACTATTATTAAAAAATCGTGCAAAAAAAAAAAATCTATATCTATTATCTATTTATATATAGAACGAAATTATGCTAAATTACATTTTGTGAAGTAACATATTTTGATACAAGAAATCTTTTAGCAAAAAGCCGACGTAAGTGTTGAACTAAATTCAAATTTTTCTTATTAGTTATAAAAAAAAAAAATAAAAACAAAATATTTATACAAATATGGTAAACGAATACTTATATAAAATATTTTTTTCTCATGCCAAACGAATTGAAGCGTGAAATTGTATCCATCAAATTGATGGTTGAGAATTTAATACTTTTTATAGTGCTCAAAAAAAAAATTGATTTCGATACAATTTCATGTTTTGCTGGGTCTACATAATATTTTAGCCAAGTTTAGTGTCTGAGCATGTCTACCAAGGTTGTATAATAATGATTTGATTTTAATTTTTCACTAGGCGTTAAAATTTCATTTTAGTTTATTGCATGATTCGAAAGAAATCATGATTGAACATCATCTATCATCCAAGTCATCTCAAACATACGATACATGAATTGTGTAGGCTGCAAAGTGGGTAGACAGTATATAGACAGGCATAAAAGTTGTATCGGCCATGGACAAGACCTTGGGTCGGCAATTTTTTTTTAGTATGTGTTTTATAAATTATTCAGATTTTTTAACAATGTATAACCCAAACAAATATCAACCAAGGTTTTTAATAGCGCATAGCATAAATGGATAGCAACATGATTTGTTTTTTGATACATAAAGAGAATGAAACATTATAAAGGAAATCAGCAATGAAGTCAATTTTGATGTTAAAAGATAAACTCAACTGGCAGAAAATGGAAAAAGATTGTAGTGAACTCGAAAGTAATTTATTCATTAGGAATAATACGATTTTCAAAGTAGTTTTGAAATAGAAATCTATTTGAGGGATTCAAAAAATTAAATGTTCCATATAAAAAGAAAAAAATGTAACAGATTCAATGATCTTGAATTTGATTTGCTTAATTCAAATATGTGTAGTTATTGTTCATTAATATTTTCAGTACGAAATGGAAAAAATGTAAAGTTGTTCGGATCTCAATACTCATGTCTGTGAGAATACTTTTAGAAGCAGTTCATTATCATATAAGCAACAATAAACAAAAAAAAAAATTGCTTAAAAAAAATTTTATTTGCCAAGCTTTTGAAACCATGTCCGATTGCCACATTTGCCAATGCCCAAGCTAAAAATCCAGAATGAAAAAAGTGCTTCAACGTAGTGCTTTTTGTTTTTTTAACAAATCACATAAAACGAATAAAAGGTTTACACTTCGCTGCATCAAATTAATTTCTTTTGTTTTTCAACTTCAAAAATTGGTTCGAATTTCGTTCTATATTTCGAAAACCCACACACAGACACACACAAGCCCATGCACCTAAACACACGCAACCTATTCCTACACACACATACACACATATATATATGGAAACGAATCCTAAACACGAAAATTCGTGAAAACAGAAACTAAAATTAAAAATGCTTTTTCATGCTTTAAAACAAAAAAAAAATTAAAACAAAAACAAAGTTAAATTTTTACGTTTTTACCACTCGTACTCTCCGTTCTCTCATTTAATTTACGCGCACATTTATTTCGCCAATACAAAAGAATTCAAGCGAGCAAAGCTTTCATAATAATTTGCTGTAAAAAGATTTTATTTTTTTAGTTTCTTTTTTTTCTTCAATTGTTGTTCTTTAAGTTCAACTTAGCGCAACACATTGCAAACTTTTAATAAAATGCTAACTTCTTGCTTATTTTCTTATTATTGTTTTTGTGTTTGTTTTTTTAATACCCAGAAGTGTTTATAATTTAAAGGCATTTTGAAATCTAATACTAATGCAGACAAAATATAATTATCTTTAAAATAAATCAAATAGAACAAAAATCATTTTTATATTTGTGTGCTTTCAGCTACACTACATGAATTGGAGCCTCTGGTTAGCGATGCTAATGAAGAAAGAGTGAAGAGCCATGAGAAGTATGAACAAATAAAACGCTTAATTTTTGTATTTCTTTTGAAACTCTACACACTTTATGCAAAAATATGAGTTGGAAACCATTTTTAAAATAATATATAATTATTGATGAATTGAGAAATCATGTGTACGTCATATGACATTTGTTTAATCTTCAAGTGATAAAAAGAACAAATATTTCATTTCTCATGCAAGAGAATTTTATCTGAAGAAGTAGTTTTCTTATGTTACATCATGAAAACTTTAAAAAAATTGACAAAATTAATTTTTTAAGCAGGAGAACAAATTTTCATATATCTGAAGATATAATGTGCTTTAAATATGTTGGTTTGACATATAAGTGTGAAGAGTTTTAAATCTTTGGTCTGACCGAAGTTAACCTTTCATTTGTACTTCATTCATAATCCATAAAAAATCGAACATATTTTTCTTATTATTTGTTAATTTCTGCTCGATTCATTTTATCTACTCTTGTATACTCACTTTGTAAGATAATTTTTATTCACATGCACTTTAGCGCAGCTCATCCAAACAAGCATCTAGCAACCGTTAACCACCGACCATCACACCATCCATTACGAGTCTAACAATTCTATGAAAAAAAAAAATTATATATAAATCTAACTTTTTCAATTTACTTTGAATTTTTTCTTTTCTCGTTTTTCCCTTCGTCATGTCTGTCACTTTTTTGTTTGTTCTTTTTGCGGATCTGCGATAAATTGTGCTTTTATTGCCGCTTGCAATTTTAATGTGTGCACTAACAAAAAACAAACGTATCTATCAAATCAACATCACTCCATGCGGCACACTGCAAATCAATATTTCAAAAACTAAAACCAAAAATAAAATAAAAAATCAACTGCCAACCAAATCACCCCCATAGACAAGTGACTATTGTCGAGCGCAAGATAGCTTCGCGTCCCTTTTCGCAAACGATTGATCAGGAACGTTTGAATCATTTCATAACGAAGAAGGAAAACTTTGGCTTCGCCGATGCCAAAGATGAGGTCGACAATAAGCAGCAGCAGCAGAGTGGACAGCAGGCGCAGCAGCAGGTTGTCGTCATGAACGGTACTGCACCGCCGCACTCAAAACCGAATTTGGATTTGTGGTTCAAGGAAGTTGTTGAGTTGCGCAAGAAGGCAGGCGAGTATAAGGTGAGATATTTATTTGCTTGACTATAACTTATATACATTTTTCAATAAGTCATAACCAAAGACAATAAAGAAACTGCATTTTATGGGAAAAATTGAAATTTTATAAATTTGTTTTGAAAAATGCCAATTTTTTTCTCATGAATATTAAGTCTTATAGATGTGAAACTAAAGTATATATACTCATCACTTTTACGACAATTCCTTTTTCCAGTGCCGTGGTTGGGGCATAGAAATTGACCCTGAACTATATAAGAAACAAAAAGATCTTTGGGATCAGGTTTCAAAGCGTAGCTCGCTATCTGCACTTTCATTAGCTTCTACCGTGCACAGGTGAGTCACATTTGGAAGAAAAGTTTATTGTTTTCACATTGGTGACTATTTTGATAATAGACCTATTACCAAAGAGGAAAAGGAGCAAGAAAATAATAAGAAATCCACGCCATTGCAACAAAAATCACAGTCAGCAACAACAACCAAAGCACGAGTTCCTGGTCAAGCTTATTTGATTGATAATAAGGATGAAATAACTGCACTGCCAGCACGTTTTAGCAATATACGTCATCACTTGGAACGCACCACTGGTCCAGGTATGCGAAAAATTGCGCTTACAATTGAAAATAAATTTTAGTTTAAATTTTCAAATAATTTCAATAGATGTCGAGGAGGGCGCATTACTGCCTTCGCCTACGCGTGAGAAACTCATGCCAGCGATTACCAAACGTGAATCAGAATCACAATGTGGCAGTCCTAAGAAGACTGCCGTCTCACGTCATGGCTCGCCACAAAAGGGCAGCCCACAAAAGGGTAGTCCTAAGAAAGTACTCAAATGTAAGTAATCCTTTTATAGTTTACTATTTACACTTGTAGCAATTATTTCCTTAACCAAACCCGATTTAACTAAGCAATATTGAAGACAATTTGCTGCTATAGCAAAAACACTTTACAACACAAAATCTGTCTTTCTGTCTCTCTCTCACACTCGATACACTTAAAAAAAAACAAACACTACTGTACGTCTTGAGGTACACTTTGTACACGTTATTAAGTATACGCCCAGTTCAACTCTGATTTTCATGCAGCTCAATTATTTTTAGTTATCTCTCATATTATTTGCATATATCAACAATCTTTTTATTGAGTGACAAAAAAAAAAGAAAAACAATAAAGTTGCCTTTAATATTGTTATTTGCACCGTTTGTTCTTTGGCATTAATTTTTTGTTATGGCGTTTTATTTTCTATGTTTCTATAGTCTCTTATTTTGATTTGGAAGTTTATTTTACGAAGAAAAATGTTTGCTATGAAAAAAAGAAAACAAATAATAATTTACGATATTTGCCTTTTAACTGTGCACTAAAACTTTCGTTGGCGTTTATTGCAATTTTCGTTTGAAATACGTTTGCGTCTGAGCGTGAAAATGTTTATTGAAATTAAGTGAAATTTATCAGTATATGAATATAAAACTGTATAATACCAAATAACATTTTCTTACTATGTACATATGCTAGTGTGTACATTTATTCAAGATGAGTTAGGATAACGCGCAAATTTAATTTCATGTTGAGAGAACTTAAAAAAATAAGTGTATATTTAGAAGTTGCTTATGCAACTGTTTAAGAAGCGTTGAAAGTGCATTTTGGTTAGCGGGTTATTAATATTTAAGTATGTTTAACAGAACACTCATTAGCTGATTTGGATTCTGAGAGTTTTTCATATACGATTGAGTGTCTTGACAAAAGTTTCCAAATTATGTCTTTAAAAAATTAAGGCAATAATATTTTAATAAGGTTAAACTCATTTGGTTGAATTTGATAATTTGTCTAAGTAATAATAATTTAACAACATGTTATCTCTATAAGATACAAATCACTAACTAACTTTTCAACCGTAAGCCAAAGTGTACAACAACATGCTATCTTCATCAAGAGTTTAGACAACAATATTATCGAATAATACCATACACATTTGTAGCGTGTCATACTTTAGGTTTGATTAACCTTTAGAAGCGTCTTCGTTGAGCATAGGTTTCCCTTAGCAATACTAGGCGCGCGTTTTTACACCCCTCACGCAACTGTAAATTTTTTTTTTGGTTGTAGTAAATATGTGTATTTGTGTATATAACATTTTGTTTTGTTTCACAATTTGTAATATTGAACAAAAATTTTAACAAAATTCACATATCATTAACCAAGATAATCATAAAAAAATAAATAGAAAAATAATCATTCAATTAAAAAGAATCCAAAAACAATAAAACATTCAATACTCGTTCTATCATCTCAAATCAAATCGGTAACCAATCGACCAAAAATCAAAATTGCCATCAAAATCAATGCTATGCGACAAAAAAAAAAACGAAAATAAAAAATAAACCAAAACGAAACGAAAACCAAAATGCAAATTGCTGTAGCACGCTCACAATCAGTGGGTCCCGGTGTCGTTGAGAATGAATCACCGAAAAGGCAATTACGCTCAGCTAGTCAAGCACCAACTGCCCGTGTAGCATTCGGCGCTGGCAAAAAGACGCCAACATCGGCTACAGCACCGCCCACTGGAACAGCAACCGAACGTAAGACACGACCATGTAAGTAATTGTTGTTGAGACAAGACGAGGCGAGACGAAGAAAAAAAAAAAAAGAAATCCCTTTCGAAAAGAAAAGAAAAACATAATTAAGAACTCATTAATTTGTAAATTTTTAGTTTAATTTCCATTATTGTTTTATAATTCAATTTAGCCACTTTGTTAACTCTGTTGTGTTTGTTTGCTCTTTGTATTTAGTTTAGTTTAGTTGAGTTCAATTTACAGTTTAGTTTTTGGTCATAGTCTAAACATAACTAACAAAATCATTAATGAAAAGTTCGTTATCACTTTAACACTCTTGTTATTCTAGTGCGTTCTATACTCATACGTAATACGTAAAATATTTTTTCATTTGGGTGTCTACTAACTCTCGAACATCTGTTAATCATCTTTGTTAGTTTAGTCTCTTGTCATGAAATTTATTTTTTTTACAATTGTATACATAAAGTATATAAAAATTTACTTCATTTTATTTGTTATTGTAATGTTAAATAAATTGAACTAACAAAATAGTTTAGCATGTTGTGAGTAAAACAAAAAATAAAAAAAAAAACAAAAAACAAATAACAATATAAGACACTTACTAACTTATAGTCGGTTAAGTTGTTAGCTTGTAAGTTTGTAATTGGTATTGAGTGTTTCGTGTTGTGTCTGACATTGTTACAATAATTATTAACAAAAATAACAATAAAACAAAATAAGAACAATATTGTAAAATATTCACATCAGGTTGGTATAAATGGATGGAGATGACCCTTAATGAAAAAATCCAATGTAATTTTTAACTAAGTTTGGTTTATTAAGAAAATCATTTTTTATTTTTTTTTTGTTGGGATGTCAGCTACGTTCATCACAAGGTAACACTGTGTGACTCTATGCAACATATGAGGGTTTAATCTGAAGAAAGTTTTCTTTTAAACTCATTTTGTTGTCATTATATAGGGGATATACAAATCTTCAATTGTATTTATTTTTTTAACTAAAGCACTTTTAATTCGGACAATTACTGAAACGCCCGGATTACCATTTGGCCGAAGTTCTTTTGTACACCTATTTACCGTTTGAGTGTCAAATTCCAATATTTATTAGGTGCCAAATTGGTTTTACATGGTCCTCTATAGTAATCTATCTTACGTAGTGATGTGCGAAGGTTTTATTTATAACAAAGTTATTGTATTGCAGCGTACATTGAATTGTATGTAAATCAATAAATCAATAAGTTAAAAAGAATTAAAATTTTATATTAACACATGTACTAACATAACAGTAGCTAAGGTTTTTACTAACAATATATCAATTTTGACAACAAATAAATAAAATGTACTCAGTTTAGCTTTGCGCAGTAGTCAAACACTTGAGAATTCATTTATTTTATTTGGTTTTATTTAATTTTTAATTTTGCCTCACTAACCGCAGCAGTAAACATTTTTTTATTTATTGAAATTTTTTTCCCATTAATTTTCATTTTCAATTATGCAATTTTATTTAATACAAATATTGAAAAAAAAAGAAAATCTTAACGCATAAAAATTAATTATTCTTTTTCATTTTATTTTTTGTGTCATCCGAATATAAAAATATCAAATATTGAAACAAAAATGAATAAAAAAAAAAAACAAAAATCGCAAAAACAAAAAAAAAACCAACAAAAAATGCTTACGTTTTTATAGCCACCCTATCCACAACATTCCATAACCGTATCAAAAGTAGTTCCCAACCACCGCCTAGCGGTAGAGTCGCTCATGTAGCAGCAGCTCCATCATCAACAATAACAACAGCAACAACAACTAGAGCTTCGACAGCAACAACAACAACAGCAAATAATCAACTTCATGCTAATCAATCACAATCATCGCGTAGCAATCGCAATCTGAATCTCAATCTTAAGAACAACAACAACCAGTACAACAATAACCAGAAATCATCGTCATCGCAACCACAACAACAACAACAGCAACTGCAATTGCGTAAGAAAGATAAAGATAGAACGAATATTAGATATATTGGCATTGGTAGTAGTGATGGTACTATTGGTCATGGCCGTGGTCGTAGTGCTAGTCCTATTGCTAAACAACTACAAAATAAACAAAAGCAACAACATCTACAACAACAACAACATCAGCAACAACATCAGCAAACCAAAACAATGGCGCCAATACATGTCGATGCTGTGAAACGGTTAACGGTACCAGGTCAGGATAATAAATTGGCTGAAAGTGAGTAAACTGTTACCTTAACAGTTCCATTAACAGCGTTTCGTTCTGTTAAGGTACATTGCAAAAAATTGAAAAAAATAATAATCAAAAAAACTCTTACAAAAACGTTAATGGAAATGCTGTAAAATGTATAAACTTAAAAAAAAAAAACAAAAATGAAATGTTTGTGTTGCAACTTTTGTAAATGAGATTTACCTGATTTACATACATATATATATTTATATGTATACACCATGTTTGTACACGGCAAGAAAAATTGAACGAAGTTATTGGTTTAATTTTTTCAAAATCGTTAATGGTTGAAACTTGATCTTGTGGAATAGTGTGTGTGTGTGTATTGCATAATTGTACTGATCGGTTTTAGTTTAATGATTGGTAGTAATAAAATGATAGCCTTTAGGCGAAATTACCATTTGTCAAAATTAGTTTCCACACGATTTTAGCAAAACCTATGAAAAGTATAAAATTATATAATAACTCATCAAAATTATTTAAAATCAATGTTAAATGTTAGTTGTTGTTGTAATAAATGTTTGTATTCGATGTAATTCTTCTTAAAAAACAAAAAGTTCAAAACAAACTTAATTTTTCGTTAAAATCTTTCTCCTTTGTAGTACTGTGTTTTCTATAGTTGTCATGCCTATAAACATTTTTTTAAAAACTCATCTTAATTTAATAATTATAAGTTTTGTTGTAGTCTGTGCTCATTCTTATTTAATTTTGTCTTTGTTTGAATTTTCCCTGAACATATTTTTTTCAAATTTTTAAGTTTTCAATAACACTTACAACAAATTCCTTTTTCAGTATTCAATGAGCTACACAAGTTTTTCATTCGAACTTAAGATAACTTGAAAATATAGGAAGATATTTAAAGAAAAATTTAATAATAATTCTTTCAAGCAAAAATCATGTCTGTTTTAGACATTAACCAGCTGTGGGTTTCGATTCAATTTAAATCAAATATAGGTTTCTAAGTTAAAAGCGGCTCTGTAGTGAAAATGTCTAGCGTTTTTAAAGGGTATTCAAGGGCATTGATATAGTTTAAATTAATGATTTCTTGTCAATGAAGAAATTCAGAAATGAATACTGAAACTGTTCACTTACATAAGGCACTTACACTAAATAAATTTTTGCTCATTAACACATTATCACATCATGCTTTTTGACTTTACAGTTACACTATACACAGCGACACTAACAGGTAACTGTTAATAAAAATAACAGATATAAAAACATACACAATTACCAATACAAAATTTTATTTTCACAATATGGTCAAATACTTGTCTATCAAGAAAACTATAGAACACAGGTTATTTCACACATATTTCTTAATGAATTTTGCTCGCTGTTGTGTTACGCTGTTAACTTTACTTTGCGCTGTTAACACAACTGTACTCACTGTTGAGTGTGTGGCATGTGTTGTTGTCGTGTCTACTTTTGTGTTGTTTGCGCGCTACAAATTCAGTATAAGTTTTTCTTACATATTTTTTGTTTTAATTTTTCGTCATTGAACGAAATTCTACTAACAAATGATTTTTCCATGCTTATTTTGCTTCGCGCTTTTCATTATTTGCTTTAACCAACACATGATAATTTTCACATTAAGTTAAAATAAGTTACAAACAATATTTAAGTTCTTTCGATTTTTTCCACCGACAAATTTTATTTACTTTTAAAGATATTTTGTTTAAAACTTTTCAGTAAAACATATAAACTTTAAAATCGAAATTAATACTAACCAAGTAAACTTGTACACGCAGTTTGCAGCATTGAAAAACTGTAATTTTTTATTTTGATATAACATTTTTTGTGGTGTTGTCTCAATTGGCATATAAACATAATGTGATTTCTAATATATTTGTAACAGATGAAGGTGAAGATGGTCGTGAAACTGCCATTTCTATATCCAGTTGCAGTCCACAGCCAGTGCCGGAGGTGCCTGAGGAACCGCTTGTGAAATCACCACCGGAGCCGACACGCGTTAAGTCGCCAGAGCAGATAATAATGCGTTCACCGGATCCGGTCAATTGGACGGTGCCCTTGGACACAGGGAAAACATTTACAGTCACACAAAATGTTAAAGAGGGTCTGTGTGCAAAACTAGTTTTATTTTTTGAAGAATTTAATGTTTTGACATTTTTGTTGCAGGCGAAAATTATAGTCGACCGCAAAGCGAGATAAAGGCATCGACACCTGTCGAAAAGCCACCACCGCCGCCACAGTCGGCGCCACCACAATTGACCGAACAGGCTAAAATGGATGGTAAGCCCTAAAGCACGCTTCAAAAAACTGCAACTTCCATAAACCAAAATGCAAACTAAATGCAAAAAAAAAAAAACAAAAAAAATATAAATTTTAATAAAAATAATAACAAAATAATAACAAATATCAACAAACCGAAAAAAAAAACAAAATCGTATATTCAAACCAGAAAAAGCTTTTAAAACAAAAATTTACCAAAAGAAAAAAAAAAAAACTCTTATTTATATATCGATATATAACTCGTATTTATATATATGTATATGTATTTGTATGTATTCGCTACTCTCACAACATCAACATCAACTTCACCAAACAACCAACCAACCAACAAAAAAAAAAACTCAAATCATCCGTTACCAAAAATCAGTGCAACTCAGCCAAACGCCAAATCAATCGTTCAATCAATCAGTTGATTAATAAGTAGTAACTATTCAATTGTATTTTGAATAAAACCAAAAAAATTTTTTTTTTTCAAAAATTCGCTTTTGTTTTCAAAATTTTCAAAACATGTTTTTACAAACGAAAAACATTCAACAAAAAAGCATGAGAAATTTTCGTAACATAAAAACACTTTCCAAAACTCTCCCCCCTCAAACTGTTTCGCATCACTTTCTCAACTCGACTTTGTGTACACGATACAACAACAACAACCACAACAACTACAGCTTGGAAAAAGGATCTCAGCAGCGGCTGCAGTCCAACAACTTCAGCTGCCGCCGCCGCTGCTGCTAATTATGGCAAAGTGCTGACTATTACAGCACAGCCAACTGGCAGTGGCGGCATTGGCGTAGGTACTGTACCCGGCTATGCGAAGGCTTTGCCGGGTTCAACATTGCGTTGTCTTGATGATCCATCAGTAGCATCGTTCCACGATGGCGGTGGCACATCATCATCATCGACATCGACTACAACAAATACGGCGTCGACTGCACGCACCACAGCTGCCGATGTGCTTGAGAAGGCTCGTGACCGTTTCGATCGTTTCTGGGGTGGCAGCGCCAAAGAGGAGAATGTCTAAGCAACAATTACATAGAAAAACGAAATTAAAAAAAATAATAATAAATAAAAAAATAAAAAAACAAAATAAACATACAAATCAAATGTTGAAAATGTTGTTTGCTAAATTTTATATTCATAATATGAACGTTTTAGTGAAATTCATCATATTTAAATATTTATTACAATTATTAAAGCCTAATATCGTTAATGAAACACACACACATACATACACATACAGGTAAAATTTCCTTACATACACTTACAAATAATTAAAAAAGAAATATGAAGAAAGCCACAAAACAGCAAGAAATAAAAATGCTGTCGATTTATATACTTAAAAAAAAATAATAAAAAAACAAAAAGAAAAAAAATTAACATTATATGTTCAAAAGCCATATTGAGAAAGAAAACCAGCGTAATTAATAATAAGAATTTCGAGAAAATCTTGGGAAAAGGTAGTCATTTATATAAACATAAAAGAAATCTCAGTCAAAGCTTGAGCTTTCAGCATTGCAAATGTGACCGTCATCGTTATGCACTGAAATGTTCTTAAAGCGTACAGGGTAGTCGCAGCTAAATTAGTTAAAATTTTAGTCAACTTTCATATGAATAAAGAAAGATACTTAATTGAAAACAAAAAAAAAAAAATAAAAATTAAAAAAAGTAATAACTCAATTAATTGATATTGAAATAATTGTCATGCGATAAATGGTCATTTTTATATAAACGTTTACAACAGCCATACCTCGCCTTACGTTATTTATTTGCAAATAATTCAATTATTTGGAACTATAAATTTTACGTTTTATTTTTTAATATTTTTTTCCGTTTATGGATTGTGTCTAAATTTATTTAGTAGACTGTTCTAACAAACAATCCTAAATTAATTGCTTTTAAGTTCAGTTAAGATATGCGTACGTAGTCGTGCGTTGCTGTGGGTGAGACCGTTTAAATGAAAATAAATAAAATATAAACCACTTTTTAGTCTCTAAAGTGACTATTTTTTTTAACATTTTGACACAACTTTTATGTAATTATTTGGCAAAACTACTGTTATATAAAAAATTGACTAAGAGGTAGACCAAAATTCACCAATTCTTCTATTTTATTAAAATATAGGAACAAAGAGTGTATAGAAACACTCTCGGGGTAAAACGCAATGCTGTGCGGAGATTTTAATCCAAACCATTACTTTCTAAAACTTGCGGCCAGAATTATATGAAATGCTCAGCTGTTCAAACTTCATTACCGCTTAACAAGTAACAGTTAACATTAAGTTAAAGTGGGGTATGGATGTACATATAACGATATATATAATTTTAAAAATTGTTAAAAGTTCGTTAAAGTTTTCAATTAAAGAAACTATTATGCAACTAATTTTTCGCCTACAAATATGTAATTTGTTTCATATATTCCATTTTTCAACTTTCTTAAAATTTACTTGGTCAAATTTTTAATGTGTCCTTTTCATTGAACTCTATAAATGAAAAATTAATGTGTAAAACATTCTATCAAAAAATATTAGTAATAAAAAATTAAGCTTTTAATTGTTACAAACAAATTTCACTGCCTTAATTTATTGCACATATATAAGACATGTCGGCAAATTAAAATAATACAAAATTAATAAACAACAAATAAAAAAAAACACAAATCTCACAATTTCTTTTCAAATAAAAAAAAAAATGTTTTTTGTTTAATAAAAACTAAAATAATATATTTCTTTTTCATGTAAAATGGAAAATATTGAATTAGTTTTTATACAAATTTTCATATTTTGTTTAAATAAAACAAAAATAAATATATATATATACATATATACCGAAATTACCCAAAGCGTCTTGAAAAATGACTTTAGTTGCATAATAATTTTTGTAAAGTCCATTTTCATAAAAGTATGTTTTTTAAGGTACAGTGAGAGCTGTGGCAGATGGACACATATAATATTTCGCTTCAGTTACGTGAGCGTGCGTTACATTAGGTCCCTGCGTAAGTTGTCCTTGTGTTAAGCTTTAACTGTAGCATTTCTTGTTTCATGTTCATTAATATAATATATAGAAAAGGACACATTAGAAAACAAGTAAAAAGTTCATTTTGGTTTTCATCAAAAAATTTTATGCCATAAGGACAACATCACCGCAAAGACCCGTCCAAGACAAATTAATATAAAGATTTAAAACAAAAAAAAAAAAGTAATGTAATGTAAACTTTTTATTATTTTGACTTAAATATAAACGTTTTCAATAAGATAAAAATTTTAAAAATTACTGGCACCTCATAAATATTTCAGCAACATTTTTTATAGAAAAAAAATCACAATTTGAAAGATATAAAAATTATAACAATGATATAACAAAACACACAACAGCTTTTGATGGCTAAACAGCGGGTTGGTTAAAATAAAAATACTCAGAATGAACTGAACTGATTTAAGAAATTTTTATTACCTTTATTTGTCCCTTTACTATTTTAATATTGAATTGTTTATTTTTCTAATGAAAAGAAAAATTAATTAATTTAATTTCGCATTTTTTCTAAATACTTCACTTGAATAATTTAATAAATTTGTATCATGATTGTTATGACTGTACCTCGTTTAAGGCAACAAAAATGTGTAGACACATCTAAATATTAAAAAAAAAATGTCGCTTTTGTCAAAAAAAAAAAAAAACGAATGTTAATCGAGGTATGCAAATTGTTCTGAAGAAGTCTATTTTGTTTTTATTTCTAAACTCTTTATTATTTAATCGCAGACCAATATTGACTTGATTATGGCTTTTAAACAAATTATTAAAATGATTACGTTTGATGCATGTTAAGGGAAAAAAAAAGCAAATGACAACTATAAAAATATAGTAAGTAAAAGTAAAGATATTATAAATGTTAAGTAACAATATTTATTTTTATATATATTCATTGGCTAAAATATAAAAGCTTTGTTGTTGCTAACTGATTGAAATTTATTGCATAAACATTTATTTAACAAGTTGACATATAAGAAATAATATTTTTTGTTTTTATTTTTAAGTACTTGTTATTTAAAACTGTTGAGTTGAGAATGGAAAAGATACAAAAAAAAAATAATACTAATGTAATGCAAATCACTCTTTAATTTCAAGTGCCCCAAATATATGAATATTAAAAACAGTCACCTTTAAATGCATAGCGCACTTCTATTTATATATAAAAAAAAACTAAAAAAAAATTATAAAAAATTAGTTAGTCTTAAAAAGAACACACACAAATGGCTAAAGAACATCAACAAAAATGACAAGCACACAAAGAAAAAAAAACATAAATCTGAAAAAGCAGGAAAAAATTGCATACAAAACGAAAAAACAAAATATATAAGATTTATAAGTCTCATTAGTTTTTTAAAATTAGTCATTTAATATTGATATATAAACATATATATACAAATCTTTGAACAAGTGAATAGAAATTGGTGTATGTATATTCTTATAGCTTGTTTCATAAAAAGAGTATGAAAATAATAAAAGAAAAAATAATAAGAAAAACAAAACATAAATTATAAAGGCCACTAAAGCAGTTGAAGATGATGAAAGCATCTGAATAAAGTGATTTAAAACCATTTGAAACTAAGAATGATACTTAAAATCAATAATAAAAAAATTGCTTAAAATTCCACTATAAATTTCATAGAATTTGTGTAAACTTTTTAATTTTGGCCAAAGTAAAAAAACAAAAAGAATAAAAAGGCGCCTCATATAACGCCGGCTGAAACAATATAAAAACCGCAAAGCGACAAAACAACGTAAATTAATTAATAAATAAAACAGCATATTTCTAATTCAAATCAAGCGAATCCTTTCAAAATAAAAATAAACTTTAAGCACACAAGAAAAAAAAATGAAATAACTGAATAGAAATTATAATCATGAAAGCAGACAAAAGACAGACATAGCGAACGCTAGGGCAGTGATGATAATGATTTACTTAAAAAAATAAATAAATTACAAAAAGATGTATGAATCAAATAAATGAGAAAATCATATAAACGTTTTAAATAAAAAAAAAATAATAAACAAACTTCAAGAGTTTTATTTTCTTTCTCACAGTGACTTGTATGTTTTCAAATTATTGATTCATAAAAGAGCTATTTAGTTTCATATAAAAATATTGAGTAATAATTTTGTAATTTGTCGTAACAATAACAAAAATATGTGGCCTGATTATTGCAGGCCATTGACGTTCATCGAAAGGTTATGGTTAGCCCTGAAAACAGTCATTCGTATATGGAGCAAATTTGAATTAATTTTCTATTAATAAGATTTGAAATTAAACACATTTTCTGACGCTTTAACTTTATTATCACAAATAATCACCAGCACATACACACTTAGGCAGCTAAACATGGTTCAAGCTCGTATATGACATCACCCGATAATTAATGACGTATGAATTTTGATAACATTCAGTTATTACGTTTGTGCACGTAATTCAATTTATAAAAAAGCAAACGAAATTATGTATTGCGATAGCCGAGAGCTTAATAAAAATTCAATCGTTCCGTGAAACTCGTTGTGTGCGGACGTTTTTAAAAAATCGGTGAACATGCATAAGTTCTTTTTGTTGATTTTTGCATTAGTTTGCGGTACTCTTCAATGTTATTGTCAAACAACGATTTTTAATGACGATTGTGTTATTGAAGCACAAATACAATATATAGCACCAAGATGCTTTGATTATATAAAAAGTGATTATGAACGTAACTGTGAACATTTAACGCGTACATGCTTTACAAACAAAAAAAATGATTTTAATCTTGACTGTATTCGCACCATAATTGTTGACAAGCTGAAATTGTTTAACTGTGGAAATACAACAAGTACGAAAGAATTTTTACAACATCTTAAACTCAAGTATGCGTATGAAGTGGGTTTTTATGAACCAAATGTTGCCGATGCAGTTAAGCTCGAAAAAAATGTCCATCGTGACAAAGGCGTAGAGTCGCTAGAAATTTCTTTTAATAACAAAACTGTGGCGTCAAGTTTCTTCGAAAATTATCAAAATCTGAGTGTACTAACTATTCACTCGCGTGGGCTAGAAACAGTGCCAAAAAAACTTTTTAACAATTTACAACAGTTGAAAAATCTCGTGTGGATAAATGATGAATGGTTTGTTTTCGAACAGTCGGAAATTGAAGATTTACCAAAGTTGGAAAATATTACTATAGAATATCTGAAATCAAAGTTTCAAATGTTCTTTCACCCAGAATTTCCATTAAGCTTTAACAATATGAGTACACTGAGAGAATTGCGACTTTTAAATATTTTTGGCAAAAATATTTCCGAAAATATATTTAAAGGCGCTCGAAATTTGAAGTTCCTTAAGCTAAGTGAAAATTGGTTTGGAGAGCTTCCAACTACTTTATTCGAAGATCAAATAAATTTGAAAACTTTGATATTGTCTTACAACGCTCTCGAGACGGTTGATGGAAAACTATTTGAAAAACTAACAAAACTCGAATTTTTGGATCTGACGAATAATTGGCTAAACGATATTGTTTGGTAAGAAATTATTTAAATTTAAAATATAAAACAATGTTTGTTCTCATTTTTGCCTTTAATGTAGGTCATGGCCTCTGTTACCCCGGTTGAAAATGCTTATTCTTAATGACAACGAAATAAGTTATTTAAAAATACAACTGAATTCGACCAATTTTCAAATAATTGAATGTAATAAATGTGCGCGCCATATGTATCATAAAGAGACTGAAGCACTTCTCTGTCGTGCCGAATATAGAAATCCTAACATCTGTGAATTTGTGAATGATCGAAATGGTATAATTTGTCCCGCTCGTTGCGAATGTAACATGGACAGAATTAATTTCAAATTAACAATCGATTGTGCCGCTAGAAGTTCAATGGAAGTGCCTGAGCTTCCAAAACCAAATATTGGCAACGTTACACTTCGTTTACAAAACAATAACTTCAAAATGTGGGGTGACGATTGGCAATATATATGTGTACAACCGTGTCAAGTAGAATAGCAATTGTTTCACACTACATTCTGATAACACAAACTAATACATAACTTTAAAAATGTAAATTTTTTGAAGCAATAAAAAAATCGAATCTTGTTATCATTTTTTAATTTCTGTTGCCAAGAATTGAGCTTTTTTTTTTAATATTTTTAGCATGTGTTAATGTGTAGCGACAAATAATGGTTGGCCGTACGTAAGTCGCATTTGGCATTTCATTTTACCGCAAATGCTTCACTATCAACTTCATTTATACAGGTTAACATTGTATGTTTATTGAGTTATAGGTCATCAACCAAAGTATCTGAGTGCATCTCTCAAATAAAACTATGCGGGAAAAAAACACAATTAAAGATATTTTTTTTTTTGTTTTGTTTATTATGCAAACCTGAAGGAAAATATTATTTTAACGTTACACTGATATTTTACTTTGTAATGGTTACTATTTGATTTTTGTTGTTGTTTGGTTAATTCATTTTCTCATGGAGTCTTAAGTAATATTACTGAGATTCTTTTTAAACATGCTAAATTGTTTTACATTCCAATAATTAATTGAGTTTGTGATTTTTAGGAAACAACTACGAGTTAACTATTTCGATCTCTGTTACTAGCTTATTAAATGTCTTATTTGGTGTTGTCGTTTTTGTAATTATTTAATAATATTGGTTTAGCTTGTACGTAGTAGATACATTTAAAATTTGTATTGTTCTTTAAGATTGAACTGCATTTATTCTTTTATTGCATGATTTTTCATTTTACTGATTTCTGTTTATCATTTTTTTTTTTTGAATAAACATCAAACAATAAGTAAGTAATTGATTGTTTTACATTTATTTCAAAAATAGATTTTTCGGTTTTTTTCTGTGTTACAATACATAAAGAAACTTAAAAAAAAAATAAATTTTGGCGACTTTGCCCCTATTTTACACCTTTTTCCACGTAACATAGAGTCAATCAACATAAACGTAAGTCGACAAGCAGGTTATCTGCTATGCGAGCGTATGTTTGTATGTGTTGCTTAAAAAGTTAAATCAATGATTGCTCTCACTTGGCGTTGCTTGGACCGAGATCAGAAATTTTTCAGATCAAAATAAAAAATCGCATGTTGTTGTATAAATTTTATGTTTTTACTAAGCAAGCTTCAATGATTCTATTTTGTGCACACAAATTTGACTTGACTAGTTTAAAATGGAAGTTTGAGGAGGTTTTTTGTGTAGTTCTTTATAATTTTAATTAAATTGTTCTTTTTTTTAAAACACTTAAATAAATTTTGAAATCATTTTGTTTCATTTTAATAGTTTTCATTTAGCAAACCATTTCGATTTTATTTTTCTGTCAAAAAAAAAAAACATTGATTCTTTTTTTATTTTATGCTTTGTTTTAAATTTTAAATATATCGAAAATACATTTATCGAAAAAGATTTTTAGCTTATATTTTTTTTTACTTTGTTTAATTTTTCTTTATTTAAGAATTTTTTAAACGATGCTTTCGAGTTAGTTTGAAGTTATTATTATTTTTTTGTTAAACTTAATTATACTTATATGTAGATTTTTTTTAAAGTTTAAATAATTTTGTGTAAAAACAATGTTCATGTCTGTTTTAAGCGTAAATAGTTCAGATATTTTTTTGAAAAACATCCACATTTATATATTTTGGAAAAAAGTTGTTTTTATATATACGTATGTATATAAATTTCTTTTGTTTTCAAAGAAATAATTGCTTAGAATATAACTAAAAGTAATTTTTATAACAAATTAATCGAGTTAGTCTGGGCTCATATATGGTCATTAACTTATGTTAATCATATAAAAGACGTCTCTCAAGTGATTTGTTATCGTCGTTATTGAATTCAAATACTTACCCAATTTGGAGACAACTTGAGCAAATATTCAAAATAAACGAGTTTCTTTACATGTACATGCCCACATATATGCAACTATATACATATATGTAATCTTACACATTTAATTATGGTATTGTTATATATATTAAATTATTAACAAAATGAAAAATAAAAACAATTTGGCTTACATTTTTTATAATGCGTTACTTTCAGCATTGACGATTTTTTGATTTCTTGCCTAAATGTTAATAACATTAAGTATTTCTATGCTACATAGTGTCATACACGACATACGGCAATTTAGCGTACAGACTCGACGAGCAATACAAATAGGACTCTTTAGGAAAGTGTAAAGCTGAAACGCTGTATGAAGTACGCATCACTATGTAACATAGGAGGACTTAGTGTTCGAAATATTTAAGTAGCAAAAATCTTCTTGTGCACGGTGTCAATTCTTAAACGTTAAAAGAAATAAATTAATAGAACATCATTAGTCTAATACAAAACAAATTTTATATGTACAACTAAGTTGATAGCTTAAACAAATCGATTTTGTTTGCAAAGTTTTTTTTTTAATTTATTACCACAAAAATGACACATTTAACAGACTTTTCATTGTTACTTTTACTCATTATGTTTAAATTTTGGTTTGTTTTTATTTTTATGTTTTACTTAGAAACATTGAAATAATTTCAAAATACCATTTTATAATTTTTTAAATTAAATTGCTTATAAATTTAGAATTTTTTCTGGTTTTAGGGTTTTTCTTTTAGTTTTCGAATTAATATTTAAATAGAGTTTATCTTCACACAGTGTTGATTTAAAGCGTAGGTTTTAAATTAAATTTCATCTTATTTATTAAATTTACTTAAAAATTAAAGTTTCACTACATTTAAATTCGTTTTTTTTTTAACACTGACACGAGTAAATTTCGCTCTTATACTTCATTCTTATTCTCACCAACTATAAGTTTGCCAAGTCGACTCTTTAACTTACTTAAATTTTCGCAAAAATCTTTTAGCTTAATTATTAAAAAGGAAGTAAAATAAATAACGATTTAAATTTTTTCATAGGGTTCTTTTCGTTCGATTTGTCTAAGAACCTCATGGCTAATCTAGAATGTATTTCAATTTTGCTGAGTTTATAATCATCGCAAAATGTATAATTCCATCATTTTGTTGTATAGTTAAATTTAAATTTTCTTCTGCTTCTTTGTTTATTTGTTGATTTGCTTTAGCTTAGCTAGACTACAACTAGTGATTGTTGTATGCATCAATTCATTCATTTTTAGAAAACTATTTTTAAGCATTCTTACCTTATACCCTTGCACACGCCACAAAACTAACTACTTTTCTTATGCCAAAAAAACACTACGCAATTCACAAAATGATTTGTACTCGTTCATATTTCACACTAAGCCTAATTACACACTTATACAAATTGCATCATGTATAAGTGTACTGCAGCTAGCCATAAAAAAATACCCACAAATGCACGCAAAACATTCGCTATTGCTCACTTCATTGCCTTAAATGCTAAAAAACTCATACTCATATACAATTTTTAGTTCTCACTCAAATCCTTGATTGCCTGCAAAATGCGCTTAACATGGCCGACCTTAACGACACCCAAGTCCTTGAGATCACGTCGACCGAGTGTTAGTAACTCTTTGCCACGTATATCATTCTTCATGAAGCTGTCAACATACTCTGAAAGTTGCATCGTCTCTAGCCAAGTTACCACTTCATTGACACTCCAATTGCTGGCCGCCTCACGTGTATTTGTGAGTGGCGATTTAAATTGTTGTTGACCCGCCGTTGAACCAGAGCGTAGACGCACCCAGAAGGGACGTGACTTGCGACGACCATCAGGCTGTTAACGAATTTAATTTTATAAAAAAAAATTCACACTCAAAATATATATAAACTTACATCTTCATTCGGCGCCAAGACATTGAAGTATGCACGTATCTTGCCATCGATACATTTCTGTACAGAGCATTTCTTGAGTTCCATTTCCATATTGGCAAGCGCAGCGCTTAGTTTGGTTTCAAGATCTTCACGAAGTATGAGACTATGACCACGATCGCGCAACAATGTGCAAGCATCGTCGTACAGCTGACGCGATGAATCGATAACTTCCACGAGCTTAGTACGCAATGACGGACCCTCAAGTAGCTTACCCTGTGGATGTATGGACTCAAGTGCTTCACTAGCACGGCATGCCACCTCATAGAGATCATGTTGCAGTGCCGGATGTGAAATAATCAAAAACTTGACCCATTTCACAAGCGAACTGACAGCCTCAATGAAATTCAAAAGCACATAGCATTCACGCTCCGAAATGACCTCGTCTGTTGATGTTGCATGCTCGGAGGCAGTGGACGAATGATCACGTTGTATCGAAATGCTGTGTTGACGTTGTTTCTCTTGCCACGATTTAAGTGAAACCTCCAAGCTACGATTGCGGCAAAGCATTTGCACACGATTCTTATGTAGTATACGTATCATGCCCGGTGGCTGTAGCCAAGCCTCGCCATCCACTTGTATGGGTATCTCCTCATCGCCAAGTATATTAATCTGTACGCTTTGGCATTGTGCAATACGATGATGTTGTAAGTTAATTAGACGCGATGCGGCCATTTGTACCGAACCGAAGACAGCAACCACCTCTAAGACGCGATCATCGAAACTGGGCGTCAAAAAGATATCATCCTTTTTCGTATTGCCCCAGAAATTTGTGCCGCCCATAAAGCTCGGTATATTTAAAATGACAATACCCTGCAATTCGGGCAATGGTATACGTTGACCATCACATTCAAGCTGTACGCGTTGCTCCAAATTCTTGCATGTCTTTTGTAACAATTGCTTCGAGCCCAATACGCCGTACCACATGTAGTTGCGTGCACGTGAGCGACACTTCTCGGGATGCTCTTCACGTTTGTTGTGAAAATCAAGTGAAATCTTAGCATCAATACCAATGCCAAAGTAATTGTTCATAACGCATTTCTCATGATAGCCAGCGAGTAGCGTCTCATCTGGATCCATTAGCGGGCTGACCGCGGCGCAGAGCGTATCCGCATTGGCGAGTAGACACTTCGATATAAAACCGGTGCCATTGGTGAGATCTATAAATGTAATTTATATTTTAATAATAATTTATTTTAAATTTTTTTTTAATTGTGTCTATACGTACTTGGCCAATTGGGTAAACGCACAAGTGGATTGATAATCGGTAATTTGCGATTTGCCTCTTCTGGTGGTGTTTTATCCTTTTCCTTGCTTGTCTTGCCACTATCATCTTTGTCCGCAGCGCCAAAATGATCAAAACCAAATAATGTTGAGCCCATAAAAAGGCTCGACTTGGAGCCTTTAAGTGTCTGTAGATTAGGTAATGCCTCATTTGGCTGTAAGAAATTAATACATGTAATTAGTTAAACAATTTCATTTTAGTTCATGCTTTTCTTTAGTTATAACTGTAGAAATCACCACTAACTACGATACAAGAAACATGGTTGTCTGGATGTGTTGTGCTTGTGTTTTTCAGTGTAGTGTAAGAGTTTGTATGAGTAAAAGAATTTTGTATTTGAGTAAACTATTTTTGTATAAGAGTTGTATAAGTACAGTTAACAAGTTATATTTTAAGTAGCAGAATACCGCAAAGAGCGAACTACATTGGAAACACAATAGGAAAGCAGCTACACAAAGTCAATTTCAAAATGGAAATTTGTGTATAAGAGAAAGAGGTGATGTACCAAACATTTTACTACATACTTTTTTTTCGAAAAAAAATGAAATCATTTAACAAACATTTTTTAATTTATATTTTTTATTGCTGTGCGTGTGTATACTTTTACAATATTAAGACTGGAACGCAACGTAACGTAACAGATGGAACGATACGGAACTCTGACGGTTGGCATAAATGTATAATTATATTTTACTTATTGTAGTATATAATTTGTTTTGGTTTGGTTTGGTTTATTTGTACAGTTGTGGTCGGCTTGGTTTGACTGATGCTTGTCATATATGGGATATGGTTTTGTTGTTGTTGTTATTGTTGAATTGTTTGCCTTACCAAAGGTATAAGTGGTCTTATGAGTGCAAATGTTGCCAAACGTATATCGGGTTCCGCGACAACAAAAAATCGGATGCCCAATAATCCACAAGCGCGTTTAGTAAGCGTCTTTGGTTGACGTTTCTATTGGTTGTAGTTGTTGTTATTGTTGTTTAAGTGTCGTTGTTGAAGTGTTGTGCATATTAAAGTTTGCATTTGTATATATGGTATATATATATTTATACATATATTGTATATATAATATAGCGAGCATATGTAGTAAGTAGTGGTAGTAATATAGAGCGCATAAGTATTTATTTGAAATATAGTTTTTGAAAGCTGTAGTTTATTTTTATTTTTTTGTTAATTTTTAAATTCGTTAATATTTTGTTTTCTTTTTTTTTAATTATAATTTTGAAATACGTACCAATTTGTATGTGCTATGTATATATTGTTGTTGTATTTGATTGTTGTAGTTGTAATTTTTTTTTTTTTTTACAAAATCAAATATGAGTTGTTGTATATAACAAAAAAAGGAAACAAATGATTTGCAACAAAAAATTAAATAAATTAAAAATTATAATAAATACCTAAACTGTACGTCTACTCGCACTGTCAAGAAAAATTTCTTTTATTTTTTTTTTTTTTTGATAATTTTTCTGTATTTTATTTTGTTTGCATGAGCTAAAAATAAATTAAATAAAAAAGAAAAAAAAAAGAGAATTATAAAAGAAAACGTGCCAAACTCACCTTGAATAGACTGCCACAGCTAATTCTACGACTAGCTGCCGGTGAACTGCTTAAGAAACGCGCATGTTCTGGATCCAAATTAAGTAAGTTTGGATTGTAATTTGAATGACGACGATCTTTATCCTTATCGTATTCACGTACCGCCAAACTGGGCGCATGACTTGAATGTCGACGCAACTCAGAGCTGGCCAAACGTGCACTGAGCAATGCATTGCCACTGCAACTGGCACTGCTGTCGCCAGCGTTGACGATGCCAGCAGTTGCACCTAGGCCAAGAGCTGTCGTATTCAACGTCTTAATACAATCACCGCGGAGCGGTGTTGGTGGTCGTACAACAACACTTATCTGTGGATAGTTTGGATTTACATCATCAAAGGATTCTTTCTTACACGACTCATCAAAAGTAATGCGCTTTACATCTTGTCCATGACCGGTTTTCTTCGTTGGCGATGATAATGATGATGTTGTTGGTGTTGTTGATGTATTGCCCGTTTCAAGTTTATTTGACTTCGATTTGAGCGATGTTGTTGTTGTTGTCATCTTTGTTGTTGTCATTCGTGTGCTTGTCGTCATTTCAACATCATGAATTTCAATTTTAATTGCAGTTTGTGTTGATACATCATCTTCAGCATATTGTTGTTGTTGCTGTTGCTGATGATCCATGTCATTGTCATTGCTGTTGCTAGTCGTAGTTGTATTTATATCAGCTGACGCTGTTTGATCGGCACCTTCGAGCATTAGCTGCTGTTGAGATACGATTGTTGTAGTTTGCTTGAGTTTCTTTAGTGATATGCGCTTTTTGGGACGCTATTATTTGCATTTGATTATTTGGTTAGTAGTTGTTTAATTGTTGTACAGATTAGTTGTTTAATTAATTGATTAGTTGGTTTGGGCGAGAGCAAGTTAAGTTGGTTTTGTTTCGTTTTGTTTCGTTTCGTTCGTACGGTTTTCATTTAAATAAGAAATTGTTGAAAGAAAAAAAAGCAAACGGAAAGCAACAAAGATTTACCATAAGTGGCCACGTCTTTATACTTCCGACAATAATGATAATACATACGAGTATACACAACTACAAACTAGCCTACAAGCTAACTCCACGTACTTACGCACGCACGCATGCCTGCTTTATATGTCTTACCTTGAAACTTTGACGCGCGATATCGTTACCTTCAACGAATTGCGCCAGACTGCAATAACGCGGCGGTTCACGTATCTTCTGATCATCACAACGATTGTCGATCTCGAAGACAATATTTTCGAAACCGAATTGCTGTGGATTATCATCACTGTCCATGCGTGCGAGCCGTGCCAAGTGCGGCGGTGACGAATTACGGCGATTACGCGGTGCTGCAATACTACTAGAGGCCGGCAGACCAAGCGACTTCTTGCGTGTTGGCTTCGGCTTTGGCGCCGTGTGCTCCGAGCAAAGTGTTGTCGTATCATCGGTAATTGTATTATCCTGTAATGCATACGTTATGTCATGACCAAGCACAGAGCTTATATCGTCCATAAGACTCTCGCCAGGCATTGCCTCGGTCTCATCGCTGGTCTCAGGCGAGTCAATGTGCGTGAAGTTATTGGCATCGAGATTCTAAGTGTTTTAAAAATTAATAAAAATATTATAATAAATTATAATTATATAAAACATACTTGTATAATATCGCCCAAAGTTTGTGGCGCTTCTTGTTTGTCAAAGATCTCCGAGGCCACGCTGCACTCTTCATTGCTTATGGCGGACAGTACATCACTTGCCTCGCCTGCTGCTTCCTCCGATGATGATTGTTCCTGGTATTATATTATATATAATTATTATTAATATTATTATTATAAAAGTAACACTCACTGTTGCTGCATCGGTATCAATGATTGTTATCGCTTCACTTGTGTAAACATTGGGCGCTTTTGGTGTTGGTACGTTAGCGCTGGGCACCTGTAGATTGCATGTGTGCACGAGTGGCTGTGCAAATGTTGTGCGTTTTTCCTGCACTGCACTGTCCTCTTTCTCACACTCGATGTTGCTAATGTCAACATCAAGCGGCTTCTTGTCCTTATCCATTTCACGTGTCATGTAATAAGTACGCTCGAATACCTCAATTGGCCGATAGTCCGAGAGCGGATCAACAATTGGCTCACCGGTTATAATTGGCACACGCAAGAAATCCACTTTACGCTCGGTGGGTGTGTGATCACCATCACTGGTTGTGGGTGAGAGCCGGTTGCCAGCATCGTCGATGTTTGCGCCACCGCTTAAAGAGAGTCGTCCAATGCGATAAACCGTCTCACCGCGCTCATTCTCTTCCATCTCCTGAATGACTTCGGGCACGCCGGAACTGCGACGACTATCCGCAAATTGACGTGGCGCTGGCAAGGAGATCGAATTGAAGAAGTTCTCATCGACTGAATCGCGTCGTGTATCGGGTAACGGTGATATGCAAGTAAGACGCGAAGTCTCCATGGTCGGTGATATTATATTGATTGGTGGTATTATCGGCAGCGGCGAAGTACACGGCGTCGAGTCGCCCGAAGCGTTGTTCGGTAGCTTGAGCGCTTCAAATGGCGTAATCGAGAGCTTGCGTTGATAGCGTTTTGGACGACCGGGTTCCGAATGTTCGACCACATTGTAAATAGCGCGTTTAACACTGTTGGCACGGCATTGCAAAGCCTCCTTTTCGGTGGAGCGTAGCGAACGACTGTTGCGACGTTCCTTGCAATTAATCTGATCCTTTTCGTTCTTTTCAATTGATATGTTCGGATTGCTGTGTGTGTGTGGCATAATTTTAGGTGTTAAAAATATGTGTGTTTATGTGTGTATAACTTACAGTAACATCGAGCTTGTCGAGGGCGTTGAGGGCGCGCTGCGTGCTATAATACTTCTAATTGTCGCTAACAGATCATCGCCACTGTGTGTGCCCAATTCCTCTTCTTTGAGCGCATCCAAGAGCATTGTCACCTTCTGTCGTAGAATCTCACACTTAATGACCAATTGTTCGTCCTCTTTGCGATTATCCGAAATGCGCAAGACAAGTTCATCGATGGTGTCACATAATGTCTTCGTTGACGCGATCAACGTTTGTGTATCATTCGTCTCGACAATCAAACGCAATTGTTGATTGGCTGAGCTCACCATGCTGGTTAGGATTACCTCCTGCTCGTTGGTGATTGACATTTTTGGTGTTTTGGGCACCGGTATGGCCTTTTCAAAGACCATAATGCTCCAGCGATCTAACATTTTTGTGCTCGCCGACTCGTAACGTTCAAGTATTTGCGGTAAGTGTGTGTCGTCGTCACAGGAGGAGCCCCAGCCGAGCACACGTGCCAAATCATTGCCGGTGCCGAGTGGCATGACAGCGACTTGGCATTGTTTCTATGTTTGTATATTATTTTTGTTTTTAATTAGTTTTTTTTTGCTGAATTTTTTTTTGCTACTCACATGCATGTTAAAACGATCGATCTCGCTGAGCACCCAACCCACGGAACCATCACCGGAGCACACGAGTATGCGAAACATTTCGAAGTGCCGAAAGAGCCGTAAGCCCAAGCTTGGCCCAGTTGATATGAGATCAAAGACTTGCGCTGGATTCAAGAGTTGCTTAAAACGGCGCAAGAACTTTACGCCCTGATTGTCACCCGACTTGGAATTGACGAAAACCAATAATGGCGAAAAGTTGCCCTTCGGACTGACCACATCCCAGGCATCATCGTTGCTTATCGAATGCACGCTCGTTGGCGGCACAACGGACAACTTGGCCGGTCCGATTGGACATGAGATGGCCATTTGTGGCCGACAGGCAACATGCACGGTCGCACGACACCAGAGGCAACGCCAATCCTGCAAGCGTAATACCGAACCGCATGTCTTCTTGCAGACAGCACATATGGCTGATACCGGCAAGTTGCCTTCCATCCACTGATGCGGCATTATAATACTGCCATCGGCATTCTCAATGATGTCCTTGCCGACGGTCGCCAATGTTGTCCATTTACAATTGGCAATCGCCTTGGCCGCGCAACGCTTATGCACCTTGCATTTGCACACCTCACAGGACAGACCATGCGACGTGACACCGGAGAGCGCATCACGACAGACATTGCAATAGGTCGGTCGTGCATGTGATGTCGCATACCAATGATGATGATTCGACAGTATATCATGCTGATCAATTAGAAAGCTATCGCCACGCGGCCGCTGCGGCGTGGTTGAGTTCTTCAATGAGCTAAGCCAGTCTTCCATTTCGCGGCGGGACTCGGCACACAACACAAGCGAACGGGTGGGTGTGATTATCTGGAAAATATAGAACACACGTGTCATAGGTAGGAATGGCAATGGTTTGTTTATTAACTTACGCTAATTGGTATATTAAATGCACACACACACACACACACACACACACACACACACACACAAACACACACACACACCTTATTCATATTAATATGTAAATATTGTTATTACTAAGCATATTGAAGGCGCGCGTGTTTGGCCTTCGCGCCATACCACTGTGAACCTTGAACCTCGAATCTCTAATAGAACCCTAACTACCACAAAGTGACCTTATTATGTGCATACACTATATACCAACATGCATGCATAGCAAATACGCAACTACATCTTATTCGCTGGCTCATTTATACTTACACTCGTTCATTATAATATACTATGTTCTGATTATGATATTTTCTGTCAGTTCAATTTATTGCCAAAATGTCCTTCTACAAGTAAATGTTGTTTGTGTTTGTGCCCGTCGCTACCTGGCGTGCTGATTAGTATTCACTATTGCCCTTTGAGGTCGTTATACATTCAAGTTCATTTGTATAATTGATGCAAAAGTATATTTTATGCTACACATAATGAGTTGGCATTTCTGTTCGCTTCGGTTCGGTTCGGTTGAGCTTGTGTCATGATTCATTGTTTTTAGTTGGTATGCGGTCTAGACAATGTCATTTGTAGTTGGCACAACATTTGACGTTGATGAGCATGTGCTTAAAGCAAGAAAAGCCAAAAACCGCATTTGTATGCAGACATAACTTTAATGCGCACTAAAGTATGCTATAATTTTTTTATTTTCGTTTTATGAAATTCTAATAGAAATAAATTAAATTTCTCTCACTTTATAAATCAATCAAGCATAAACTAAACCCTTTAAAAGTTTTTTTTTGCCTTTTGGTCCATCTGGCCGTTGTTGTTCTTGCTGTTGCTCTTGGGCAAAGTTTATGGCCAGCAGCAAGAAAGATACTCACTGCACAATGTCAAATGTCAAACAACTGACCTCAACTTTCAGCAACATGACGACAACGTTGAACAAAGACAAAGAGTACAGCGTCATCACCACATCGTCATCATCATTAACATCATCATCATCATCAACATCGTCAACATCAAAAAAACTCAACCACGATGTTATCGCAAGTGCAGTCAGCCTGCGAGCTCAACTCGCTGACTTTGAGTGAACGTTGTTGTCAACGAATAAAACTAAAGTGACTTTAACCCTGAAATAAAGTTGGTAAGATAAAACTTTCGAGCAAAACAAGCACTGGACTCGTGCTAAGCACTCGCCGCTGACTGGTTGATAGATAAGCTCAGTGCCGTGCTTAGTTACCGCAACAAAGCAGGCTTGACTATTGTCGGTTCGCACAAATGAAGCATTAAATTCCACATCAATAAATCATGAGCATTTTTTAACTATGTATGTGACACAGATGCTGCACTGTACTGCACTGCACTGGACTGAAATAAACTACAAAACAGGCAAGGATAAGCTTATGGGTGTGGTCGGAGTCGACGACGTTGGCTGCAAAAATGCGACATGGTTGCACACAACGCTTAAGAGTTGTGGCTGAAGGAAACGCGGCGCGGCGCGGTGTGCCAGTGTGGCCACGATGATGATAACAATGCTGATGTCATGCTTTTTAAAAGTCATTCAAGTCAAGTCAATGTCAAAAGCACAAATTCATATTGGCTAAAGTGAAGTTGCATGTTCGAACGTTTGATTGGCATTGCTTGTTTGTATGTTTGCTTGTTTGTTCGATCGATCGACAAGAGCGGTCCTTGGTGACTTCAGTTTTAAAGTGTTGTTGTTGCAGCTGAAGTTGATTTGTGTGTGAGTGAGTGAGTGAGTGTGTGTGTGTGTCACTTTCATGCACTTCAATTGAGTTCAATTTATAGTTGCAACCTTAATTGACTTAACTATTTCATTTTCTGTTGGTTTTTTCGAGCTTAGCTTAACTTAGTTTTAATTGAATTTGTCGCTTGAATGAGCGCAATTAATTGTTTAGCTGTTATTTTGTGCAGTTCAATTTATCATTGCCAGTCAAATCAAACTGCATGCACATATTTTATAATCAAATACATTTCAAGCTAGAAGACTTTGACTTGAAGTGTTATTAAATAAAGTTGGCATGTTTAAAAGTTACAGAAACATTCCTTATAAGCTTACTTACAATTTGCCTACTACATTGTCTGTTTATTATTATCTTTCTTTGTGTATAGGCATAAGTTATTTTAAGTAAATTCATTTCGTTTAATTAAGGCGAACACGTAACGTTGCTACATAAAATCATGATTAAAACTCTCTTATAATGAAGAAAAATAATGCAAAAATCTCACACAAACACAAACACACCCACACAAACACTACCATTGAGTCTATGCACGCACCTACAAAGTGTAATAAAGTTATAAAAATTTCAATGACGTCAAACTGTTGGCAATTGTAATTGTATTTGTGTGTGCGTGTGCGTGTGTGCACATGTGGCTTGACATGAAGCGTATTTAATTAAATGAATTAAATACTTAACTCATACCAGCACACAAAAAAAAAAAGCAACGAGACATTTGAAATACCAATGCACTAAAGTGAGTTTCTGTGAATGCATCGGGACTAAAAGCAAATCAATGTAAGCCGCACTGAAGTGCTGACCAACACATTGATTGTGCGCTTCATTACGGTCAATGAGTTCGCTGCAAACAAGTTGAGCGCGCAAAATGGTTGAAAAATATCATGCATTTTGACTTAAAGTTATCTGAGCTGCAAATGGCGTAAGCGAAAACAAGCATGACAAGTGGCAAATGGACGCTGGCAACGAGGTCGACTTGAGCTTGCTGAAGCGTTGTCGTTTACACTAATTGCATTGGTTGCCATAGCAGCAACAACAACAACAACAACGATACCAACAACAGCAATGTCTTACACTATGGCAACGGTTGTCACTTGCAAACTCATTTGCAATTTTGGCGTCAAATGCTGTAATTAATGCGTTTAGTAAGCAATTAGTCTCTTGCATGCTGTCATGTGGCTGCATGCATGATTGCAGTTTTGCATATAAATGTGCTGCAGACAAACGATTGCCAAGACGATTATAAGGCGGTTGCATGGCTTGAATGAAGCACAATGCGTTGAGATATTAATTAAGTCTGACAAAGGAATTGATGAAATGTCAAAATGATAGGTAATAAATAATTATTATCAATGACCACAAGTACAGCACAAAGTTGATTAAGTGCAAGGACGATATGGTAATAGTTACATGTTGGTAAGCTACTTAGTAAATTCTATTTGATCATCAACTCTTCATTTTTGCATATTACAATAAGGTTGCCAACATGTTGTATACGTAATGTGTCAATCTGTACAAGTTTTACTTGAAATTTCAAATAATGCCATCAACAATGGCATCATCGTCAGCATCAACAATGTCATTGTCGAACAAATAAGTGCATAATTTCATCAAAGTCATTAAAAGAACATATTTTCTTTCACTTATGACAGACTTTGTCAACAAACTATCAAAAAAACTGAATTTATGGCTAATAAATTTTAACAACTTGATGCGTTTCTTTATTGCTTAATGTGTCTGTGTGTGTGTGAGCGCACATTGATTGCATTTTATATTCATTTTCTGAAAAACACAGCCAACGGCAGGAGTGTCTCCCTGCTATATGAGGTAATATGTGACACGTGTGCGCGTATTACAAAATTTTTATTCAAAACCTCATTGAAAGTAATGGAAACAAAAAAAAAATAAATAAATATTGGAAAAAAACGCGCGCGCATACAAATTGAACGTCAATCTGCGATAAAATGATTGAGCGTATGTGAAAGCGCGCGTGTGTGTGTGAAAGTGTGTGTGTGTGTGTGTATAAATGCGTTTATGGTTGGGCACTTTGCGTCACATGTTGCCACAATGCACACAGCTTAACGAATTCGCCTCATACTCATCACGTTGACGAGTTGAAAATAAAATAAAACACAAGCAAAAAAATTTGAATAGAAAAGTTATAAAAAAATATTGAATTTTCCATAATACAATAACAATTTTTTATTACTTTCTGTCTTTGTTGCACATGTTATTGTTATTGTTTGATGTTGTTTTTGTATCTTTGTTGATTTCTGTAAATTTCTTTGTATGCATGAAAATTGCACATCATTTTACGCGAGGCAAATGTTTTTGTTGTGAATATTCAATGCCATGGCTGCATTGAGTCTTTGATTTAAGGCTACGAAGCGTTAATCAAAATCAAATTAGTTTTCAATAGAATTTTTTGCATGACATTTTTTAATCCTAATTTTTGTTTTATTATTATTTATTTATTGTTGAGAACATGAGTGTTTTCAAGCTGATTGCATTCAAAATAATTTTAGAAAATAATAAAATATTTTAGCATTGTGATAATACGTAAATAAGATCAACTAAATTGATATACGAAACAGAATTTGAATTAGTTTGGTTTTTAACAATGAAAGTATCAAGTATCTTTTAAGAAACACTATTGAATTTTTTATCTTGCAGCATTTTGTTATTATTACTTATTTAATAAATATTATTTTGGTATGGCAAAATTTAAATAAAAATCTTAATTAACAAAAACATATCTTTCCTGTGTTTTCTTATTTTTTTTTTGCTGCGTAAGACTGTTTAATTATACATCGTTAAGCTTTAATTATCAGCGTGTAAATACCGTTTAAAAAAAACGCGGAAAATTGACATAAAATCTCAAGAAATGTAAATGAAAACAGCAATAAACGATTTGAAATGAAGTAATTTTTCTTTAAGCACGCGAAAAACGATGTTAGTTTATGATACAAAACAAGAAATGAGAAAAAAACAACAACAATAAAAACGAAATAAAAACAAAGGTAAAGCATAAAAAATCTTACTTTGTTAAGTCCTTCGTGAAAGTTACGTGAAATTCTTTGCTGCTTTTTTATGCTCTTGAGTTTATTTCTTATTTTTGCTTTTATATATTAACAAGAAATTATACGATTTTTTTTAACACACACACGCACTCCCACATACACATATATACGCCGCCTTTTAAAGTCATATATGTTTATGACTTCTTTGTTGTTGTGTTTCTGTTTGAATTTAACCGCCTACTTTTCTTGCCTTTCTTTTACTTGACTTGTGTTAATACAAAATCATTTTGATTTACTTTCACGTCTTTCATGACGCTTACGCTTCGCTACGTTATTTTTACGCCTCACCTTTTCGCTTTGTTTTATGTCTTAACTCTTAAACTTGCCTTTTTCGCTGCGCACACAATTTCAAAAGTTCAAGGATACATGTCTGTGCATATGTTAGCCTTTTTTTCCGGTCAAAAGAAGGTTTCGTGTTTTCACTAAAGCGTTTTCGTTTTTCCTTCTCATTTAACGCTAAAGAAAATATATTTAAAATAAAAAAAAAAATGCTGCGGTCTTCTTTGCCATAAGAAAATCTTGCGCCATAAGCACTTACTAAACCTTTTAGCACATTTTTTCCACTTTAACTGTTGTATTTTGTATTTGTTTTTGTGTTTGTTGTTGTTTTTGGTATTTTTGTTTTTACTGCCAATAAAGTAAAATAAAAACTAAAGACATGCTTTAATCATTGTCAGACAGGCAACATGACACTTGAACTTTAACCTTTTAAGTCATGTTTATCTAACAAATTTGCCTGTGAAAACTCGGAAAATGTTCAAATGTTTTGAGTATATGGAAATGCTTTGAAATCGAATTGGCAAATAAAATGACACTCGTTGCTCAATGCGAAACTTTTATTTGATTTTCTTTTTGTTTTCTTCAGCAATAAAAGTCATAAAAACTTGAACTTGTGCTTACAAATAAATGCTTGAATGATTTTATAATCAAACTTCTGTGTTGTCACTTGAGATGACTTTAAGTTGCAAAGCATGCTGGCTTATATACTTCGATAAGAAAGGACTTCGCGTTGCATAAACTAACTTATCATCAATAAACGTTGGCCAGCGAAGTTAATTACTTTCTCAAATAAGTAAGTAGCTCAGCTTGTAAGGGATTATAAATTCTAGTCGCTGCCGTTGCGCTGTAGCTACTGAAGCGCGTAATTATCTTATGGCAAACAACACTTCAAACTATCTCATTAATTATCATTGATGTCTGACCATTGAAGCATAATTCAATTGATGCGCGCAGTATCAGCAGCTGTGTTTACACACTGTTGCACTTCACTGAGGCTTGAGAATCATACGGTTTTATTAGCAGAATATGAGCTAAAAAAATATACGCCGAATCGCTTAAAGCTTTCAACTCATGTCTAAATTGTTACTTTTAGCACAACGTGACGTATGCTTGATCAATATACAGCAAATAAATTTGATTATACGTCGCTTTGATTTAAAATCACGAATTTTTTTTTGTGGGTTGCATATTAATATTGTAGAAAAATAAATATGTTGCGGCAAGGCATAAATATTTGCATATATAAGCAAACACAGACGAAAGGTTCTTAACGTCGAGTTTGTGTAGACTTTGCTATTCTTTTGTGTTTGGCTCAAGTAACCGAAGAACGATACTTTTGGCAGGTTAAGTAGCGCTCACTTAGTTTATTTGTTGCGCATAAAGGCATGTGGTCTTGTCTAAAATACTTTGGCATTGTTTTCAAACACACACACACACACATGCACAAACAAAAAAACAAACACAAAGAAGCGTTGTCGATAAACCAAATTGTAAAACAACAAAATTCATGGCACAAACAAAAAAAAAGGCAACAATGCAAAAAATAAAAAACAAAAACAACAAACAAGCAAAAAGCGCAGAAAGACAAAGACGAAATGTTCGACATAAGACGCGCCTTGCGTGCAAAATTAGCATAAACGGGTCTGAGACTCAGTCGCAGTCGCCGTCGCCGTCGCAGTGTTGGTTTCAGTCTCAGACTTGTTTGACTCATACACGCTTTTGTTTGACTGTATTAAAAAATATTTTGTTGCTTTTATATTTGCAATTTTGGTTTGTTTCTTTTTTTTTGGTAAAGTTTTCGTTGTCTTGCATAAGTGTGCGTGTATTTTATATTTTTTATTTGATAATTTATGCTTCTTTATACACGAATGCGCAGTATTTGATGCGAAAAATTAGCGCATTTATTTACGCTTTTTTTTTTGCTTGACTTTTTTTTAAATGTTTTGTTTCATTGATTTTTTGTTTTCTTTTTCGCATATTCAAGGAAATGAAATTTTTCTTGCGTGCTAAAATACAATAAAGCATATTTTATGAAAAAAAAAAAAACGAGCGAAAAAGTGGAAAATTTGCTGAAAAAATATTAATAAGCAAAAAGAAAATCATAATAGACACTCACGTGTGCCGGTGGGTTATGCTTCGACTTTGACGCGGCAGTTGGCTTAGCAAATTGTATTTCGTGCGTTTGGCTGTGAGCCGTATGTCTGCAAACGGCTTTTATTGCCACTTTTCTTTTATCAGTTAAGTAGCAGCGTGTTTTGGCTACGCCTTGAGCTATGAGTATATACAATTATTTTGCATGAGTGAGTGAGCCTGCTAGCGTGACATGCGTTAAGGAGCGTTGAAGGCAAATGTGAATCATAAAGTGTTGCCATTTTTCTTGCCGTTTGAAGTTTTGTTAGGCAGAGAACTTTTGCTGCTTAAGGTCTTTGTGGGATTTAAGGATTTATCAATTTAGAGTACACAACAGTTGTGGTAGGAAAGTGTTGCCAAAGTGATGAGAAATTCGTTTTACCATAAAAGTTAGTTCGTCTTACATAGCATGTACTTAAAATGATATGCAAAGCTTTATTGGGGTGTTAACGTCGCAGGGCACTTGGGCACTTTGGGCAGTTCTGCCAGACCAGCGTCTTGATCATAAATTGCTTATACTCAAGGTCTCTATTTCACTCACACTACTAACACTAACATATTCTAAACATACTAAGAACATTATGGTCACCTCACAACCTTTTTGGGTTTGTTACCAACAGTGGCAATTGAGAAAAACATAATTTTTCGTAGTCAAAGGTCTTGGCACTTTTTTTCAGTCTAATACTTGAATACCCCATATTATTGTAAGCTCATTCTTGAGTTTGTATTTTAACTTAACTCATAACGAATTGAGTAAAAACTCACGCCATAAATTTCATTCACGCTTAACATTTGAAATGCCATAAATGAAAAACGATAACCGAACTGAAAATTACAAATTTGTATATTTGACACTTTGAAGCGTGAAACATATTTTCCGACAGTCAAATTCAACAAACTTCTCAGCCAATAAATTTTTTATTTATGCACGCGCAATTAATGAGTAATGAAATCTTTTCTTGTAAACATAACAAAAAAAAAAAAAATTAAACAAAAAAGCTGTCAAGAAGAAGCAAAACTGTCCAAGCCATGGCACATCAATCATGAGCAAGTTACAGCGAAATTGCTGACTGACTGAAACAGTTGACAAGTATGAACGCTTGGATCAAGTGGCAAGAACATTGAACATCGAAACGTTGCTTGTTATTGCCGTTGCAGGTTTGCTTGTTAATGTTTTTCAATTTGCTTGTTTGCGCGCACAACAATGACTTTATACAATACAATAATTTATGTGCATAGCATTAAAATTTTCAACTTAACCGTTGTCGACGTTAAAGTAAAAATATACAAGCAAGAAAAAAGAAATATTGCTTGTAGTTGTGAAAATGACGGGTAGGCTCATGTTGGTTGTGCTGAAAGCAGCCCGGAACGGAGCATTAAAGGAAGTATGCAAGAAATTGTGAGAAGAAGAAATATGAAAATCAGCAGAAAATTCTACCGAAGGGTAGGCTTAAAAAATGCAAGAGAACGAGAAGAAAGTTGAGCAGGAATATCGGATGATGGAGCTTACTAAGGTATATGACGATAAGCAAGTGTAGCAGAAGTGTGTTGCGAAATCAGGACGTAGGCTGATGTACATATAAGAGCCGAATGAGAAGTGTGTTGAGCATACGGCATGTAGAACAAGATGAGAAGCAGCACGAGCAGAGCAGAGCCTGAGTAGCAGCATACGAAGCAGAAGTGAGTAGTGAAAAGAGATTGGTGGGTAGCATGAGATGCAAAGTAAGTAAAAGTACATTTTGTTATATCAATTAATGTATTTTCAACAGATTTATTCAATTTATTTTTCTTCTATTGCAGTGTTTTGTATAAAATCTGCTAAATTAAACATGATAAGTGATTTTGCATGTACAGTGTACACACATACATTTATACATGCTCTTCTTGTTCGTTTACACATTTAATTGAACAATTCCACAGAAATTTGCGTGTGCGCTTTCAAATTCTGCAAAATCATTAAATTCAATTAATATCCGTCAATTGCGTTGGAATTTAATAATGCAGGACGTTATCGGCGATGCGTATGGCGGGAGTTTAAGGTGTTTTGCATGCGTTTGTATAAAATTTGGTGGGTGTGTTCCATGCTTGCAATCAATTTGATTGATTGTCTTATTATCATTGGAATTCATTTGTATAGCATTAATTAAATTACGCATACAAAGACAATGTGTGAAGTGCCTGACTTTCTGTATGTGTTTATATGTTGACGTCTTGCGTTGCGTATACGCAATGCGCAATAGCTTAAAATGCGTATTAGTTTGTATATTTGTTTGCTGTTAAAGTCATGTTGACATAACTGACAAAAAGTGCTCACAATTTTGATTGACAGCTGCCAACCCTTGATAGCTCACAGTTGGGCATGGCACAGCTCAAAAGCACCTACAAACAACTACAGGAAATGCTTAAGAAAACAGGCGCAGCTGTTGACGTTGTTCTCGTAATTTGGTGGAATTTTATGCTTGTATTCCGTTTTGTTTTTAGTTATAATTTAAACAAAACAAAAAGAATAAAAAATAATTAGAAAGCCGTGTCAAAATTCCGTTTCAATTTGAATTTGACATGAAGTAATTTTGTTTCAATTTCAAACAATTTTCATAAGAAACAAAATAAAAAAAATAAAGCAAGAAAATAATCTGTAAAACTACAAACGAAATTGTTTTACTTTTGTTGCCGTTGTTGTTGTGTTTGGTGGTGTTGTTGTTGGTGCTTTTGGCTTATATGCTCTTTGTACATTTTGATTTTCATGAATTTTTCACATCGTTTCAACGGCCGCATTTTTTTTCTTCCTTGCTTCGGTTTGCGCCCTCTTGTAATGCATATTTAATTGATATGAAAACTTTTCAAGTCATTCAGTTATTTTAATCTCTTTAAAAATGTATTTTTCATCTTTAAATATTCATGTAAATTTGGCTTATTTTCGAAAATGTTAACACAAATTTTTTCGTAGCAAATGCATGTGTTTTTTTTGTTTGTCAAGTGCTAACACGGAGCATAAAATCAATTTTATTTGGGTTATTTGCGAGCTTGAAGTATCTGCTAAGTCAACATAAATGAAAAGATTTTTTATTTTTATCAAGTTTAAGGTTAGTAAAAGCTCTCAACTGCAGAGCAAAGTCATTGAATTCAATTGAAGAAAATCAAACCAAAAAGTCGAACAGCATGCAAAAGGAACTTGTGTCAAGAAGTTCTTCAAATGTGTAAATATTAGATCATTTATTATTTAGCTTAGGTCACCGAAATTTAGTTTGTAGGTTGAATATAGCAATTGGTTTTCAAAAGCAATGTTAGATTGCCTAATGTAGTAGTTGACTGCATGGAGAGAAGGTACTGAAGCTTAAACAATTGGTACCTTAAGCTTGCCTATTATATTCAAACATTATGCATAATAAGTTCTCAAAAACTTATATGAGAATTATTCATAAATATATTTAAGCTGAAATTCAATTAATACCAACTCACCTGAAAGCTATGATTTACGTTTTTAATGCCGCATTCGAAATAACAGAAGCCGGATAATTCAATTTCATCGAATACATCGCACTGCAAGTAAACAAAAAAAATTTTATTGCATAAAATTTGCCATAATTGAACAAATTCATTACATCAAATATTTATGACAACATAAATGAAATGAAACGTGTCAATGGTGCAATTATTGGCTTAAAAGTATTTGATTAAAAATTTATCATTTGCATTTTTGCATAATGAACATTTATAGCATATTTGTGAACAATTCAAAACAATGAAATTTAAACAAATATTTATGGAAATATTACTGTCGCTTTCATAAATAAAGGCACATACAATGCTGTGCAAAATGTCATGGAAAAGTGTCAGACCGATCGACATGGGACTTGTCAAACCGCAAAGGAAACTTGTTTGATTATTATTAAATATTTATTTTTTTTTCCTTACTCAATGAGCGGCAAATTATGTGAAATTTTATAAAAAATATTTAGCCTTAATGATTTTTGGATTAGATATTTGTTGTTGTTGTTGTTGTTGTTGGTTGTGGTAATGTTTGCCCTTGAAAGCCAAGCATGAAAGGTTCCTTTTTGTTTTTACATTTTTCCAATTTTTGTTGTCGTTGTTGTTGTTGTTGTTGTTGGCGAGAAGCCAACATTTTGAGGTGAGTTGAAAAATTTCAGTTTTGCAAGCCGCCTGCCAACTTTTGCACACACTTAGCCACAGATCCATTGCCTTTATGGTTGGTGTTGTTGTTGTTGCTGTAGCTGTTGTTGTTGGCTTGCTTAATGAAACCCTGAGGTTACTTTACTGTTGGTCGACATTGCTTCAAGTGTTTTATGTGTAAGTATGTGTGTGTGGCTGTGTGCGTCTGGTAAACCTTTTTTGTTTTGTTGCTTGTCGGAAATTGAAATGTTACACGAGCATAAAAGAAATAAATGAATATTTGCGTTATGAAGGAAACCATGGGTATGATGGTCGTTTTTTTCTTTTTTTTTTTTGTTTAGTTTAAACAAGACTCTTGGAAAAAGGACATGGTCATTGTCAGTTAGGTTCCTAACACAATCTCCTTTTATATATACAAAAAAGAAAATTCAATACAATTCAAATCAATGACAAAATAATCGAAAATGTGCTAAAATGTCAAAGCGCAACAACACGTACAATACAAAGGATAAACATAAAGGATAACAAGAATGTTCTTGAAGCTTTTGCATTGAGTTCGGCCAAAAAGCAAAACGAATTCATTGTCAAGTGATTGAAAAACTTTTACTATCTATTTTATATCCAATAGTTTATGGTACAAGGATATATTCGTTATTCGTTATTTTTTGTTTTTTTTTTTCTTTCTTTGTTATTTCGCGTACGCCGACAACGAGGAAAGTTTGTGTGAGTAATGCGCCTGCCTTGTCGCACAAACAAAAGCAAAGCAAAGTTTTGCTCCAAGCCAATTAATTTTGCCATTGGCATATATACTTGTTAACTTTGCTTTTTGTTCAGTATTTTCTTCTTTTTTTTAGCTTAGTTTTGAAAAGTTCTGAAGTGGTTTTTGTATGATTTATATTTATTTCGTTATTTATGATGTTGCTCTTGGATTTACGGTGTAATGAAGTGCGTAATGGAAAATTGTATTGTTTTTTTGAAGGCAATCAAAGTTTTAAGCACGTCGAGGGATGAATAATAAAATTGTATAACGTCAAGTTTAGTTTAAGTATTTCATTTAGCTGGGTAGAATAATGTATAAATGGTGCTTATATGGCTTGTAAATGAGAGATTAATGAGTTATCAATTTGATTTGTATGAGAAATTTTTGTGAATTGTGCTAAAAATATATTTAATGATTAGTTCATATATGGGAAAAAGAGCTGAAGAGGTATTATTCAGTGTGCATGAAGACAATACTGTAAGACAGCACAATGTAGAAAAATTCAATGTTAAATTTAGCTTGTCTGTGTCAGCTGATGAAGCTTGCACAAGCAACAAATGCACAATAGTGTCAATCAAGATACTTTGCTCGTTAACTTCAAGGTTTTCTTGGCTTTCACATGACTGTCTTGTGGATGTGACATGAAAGTGATACCGATAAATTATAGATGTGATATGTGTCTAATGAACATGTCAAGTGCATTTGATAACATAAACAAGTAAAACGTCAAAAGTTAGAACATTTTCAAAAACCAAAATTTGAAGTCGCAAAATTAAAATCGGTTAAAATATAAATGTCGATTTTGTGTAATGTATTCTGCTTTATTATGCACACACATTAAATTCGTTTGACATTCAAAGCGACTTCATTTCACATAAGCGCGCATATTCAATTTACTTTGGTTGGTGTTACTTTTATATTAGCATAATGTATTTGTCGTTGTGACATTTTCCATCAAAAGTGAAAGTTTTGCGCAACATTCCTTTATATGGCATATCATGTTGATAAAACAGACGTAAGCCAACGTTACTGTTCGTGTCATTTTCCAGCTAATAGTCACCTGAGCTTGTGACTAAAGACATCAATATTCATTTCATATCTGTTGTGATAAACACCACAAAGGAAAGGAGAGAAACATGTAGAATTCATGTGTCAGCTTGTCTGAGGCAATATAGCACAATGTGGATTAGCAACTATGACGGCAAGCGTGACAGAGGAAGTGTGAGGAGGAAAAAAGAGAAACAAGATAAAAAGTTCTAATGCATATAATTGATTAAAAATACAGCAATCACTCAAATTGAAAATGTAAATAAAGCTTAGAGCAGCGCTACTGAACTGAAGCATTATAATAATTACAGTTAAGCGCACACACATCTACTCTTGTATAGCAGACGTTGTGCACGGACTCAAACAGATTCACACACACATACGCACACATAAGCTGCGCCATTTTGGCTCCAGCATTTTTGATATTTAACGAAAACCAGCAAAAATTTCGACAAGTCTCGTAGAGAATATTTTGTTTTTATTATTATGCGATTATATTTGTATACCCTACAATTGTAGGCATGAGCATTTAGGCAATTTGGATTAGTGAGTATTATTTATAAAAATTAGAAAAGTCTTTCTTGATAACAAAGTAGTAAAAGATACGAATTTCTTTCTCCGAAAACGAATTGTAAAATTTCCAGAACATACCGAAAATTGAAAAGCCTTCGAAGTAGCTTATAGTGTATAATACTGTGGCCAAATTTCAACCAAAGCTCATTGTGTGTGTGTTTGTGTGTGTATTTCAAAGCAGCTGCACAAATCGCTCAAGTGGCTTTCGACAAAGGAAGAACGTCAACCAAACGGGCGCCGTAAAGCAGAGGGTAAACATTATGTAGTTAGCAGGATATTGCCTACTGTTACGTGCCTTTATGTACTTGTTAAATTAAGTGAGCAACCATTTTCCTTCTTCTTCGGCTGCTTACTTTTTTTTTTCATTTAATGCTTCTTGCACGGAAATCATAAATCTTTGTTGATGTTAAGGGCAAAGTTGATATTGGCAGCACAGACACACACACACACACACACACACCTCTGTATTAAGTGTTGAAAGCTTTGTGGCAAATCTCATTAAATTTAAACATGAAGCGTCAAAGAAAAAGAGAGATACCACCAACAAAAACGTGCTTAGCTGCTTACATGTATCTGAAAGGTGTTTCTTCAATATCTATACGTCTCTATTTGTATGTGCATGTGTGTATCTGCAGCTTTCAAAAATCATTTGTCTTACCTAGCGTGTTGTGCGGATTAATCAATATTTATAAATGTTTTAAAAAATTAATGAGTTATTTTAGCTAACAATGAATGTCAATTCAAGCAACTTAAGCGCGTTAATCATTTAATGGCACGTTTAACAAAACTTACGCTTAGACAAATTAGTTTAAGTAAAACGGTTTTTCTAACATTCGTTAGTCGTACGTAAAGAAAGGAAAGGAAGAAAAGTTCTTAAGTAGCGATACAAATTAAGCTCAATTGCTTTGATTTGTGTTAGCCTTTTATCGAAGGCGATTTTTTTCGTTGCCTTCATTATTTTTTTTTTTTTTTTTTTGGGTCTTACACGCTTAAATAGTAGACATGAAAGTTGATTGCTTTGTGCTGAGATTTAACACACTTTGCAAAGTATCGTTAACTGTAACACGCGTTTTCTGTTTTCCTTTTTTTTTGGTTGGCAGGATTTTTTCCTTTTTCTCCTTGGTATTTTGACTACCTGCTCAGTTAGGGTCAGAATCATTAATTTGCGCACGTTAGCATTTTGCCGCGGTAACCAAAACGAAAACATGGCATAAAACTTTTTGTATAGGCCTCGCTGACTATTTAATGCGCTGCAGTACTGTAATTTTTGAATTGATAGAAGTTAATTTGGAAAGCGAGTAAGCTATTTGAGTCAGTCTCTCATTCAGTACACAATCTGTCATACAACTCGTAATTTGTAACATCTTCGGAGGTTAGCTGAATAAAAAAGTAAGCTTAAATTCTCTTATAGTATATCAAAACCAAACAACGCAATATAAGTGCAGTGCCAAAGTAAAAAAAGGTCATGCGAAAGTGAGTCTGTAAGCCGCACTTCGAGTTTGCTTTAGTTGGCAAAAAAAAGCAGCTATATTCATATCAATTTAGTTGCCCTTTTTGCTGTAATTTAGATTTTTTTTTCCTTGTTTACCATTGCTTTTTATTTGAGCGGCCGTGTTGGTATTTTACACGTAGTCATTAAATAGCAAGACGCGCAAAACGATGTGAGGTCAATGCAGGGCAAGGAAATATGAAAAAAATGCAAATAGCCGGAGTAGAAAAAGAAGTATCTTGTTGCGTAAGAAAAAAATTAAAGAAATATGCAAATTTGCACATTTTTTCCATATGATAAATATATCTTAATTCGTGCATTAAATAAAATGACTAGTAAAGTAAGATTAAGACATATTTAAAAAATTACTTGAATTTATATTTAATTGTGTAACAATTAAAAAAAAAAAAATAACTAAAGACAATTTAAAACGTTATTTAAGCTTCTTTTAAAATAAGCAAATATAATTTAAAAATACATAAATTCATGTCAAATATACTTAAAGACATGCCGTAATCAAATCAAATACAAAACGCTTTGCAACGACAAAATTGTACAGACACAAAGACAACTGCTTTAGAACTTAGTAAGGCCATTAAAATGTCAAAATTTTCGTAAGCATAACGCCATTTTGTCAAACACTTACAGTGTTCCACACAAATACACAGTCAGTTGTGTAGGCGTCTGCGTTATTGTTGCTGACCTGTCTAAGTGTAACGCAAAGTTATTAAATACGCATTAGTTGCTCAAAAGTATTTAAATGCCTTTAGTGAAATTTGTTTAAATGCCATTAAGTCTAATTGAAAACGTCAACAAGAAGCAACATCAGGTGAAAAGGTTGAGCTCAGTTGTGTGCCCTTCATTTCCATCAGCTTAGCTTTGGCATGTTTCGCTTTTAAAATATTTACTTATTGCTTTTCTTTAGAACTATTCGTGCGCAAAATGAAAACACTAACAAAAGTCTTTTGTGCAAGTTTTTCACTCCTTTATTTTCTAGATTGCTTTGTGCAGCTATTTTGCTATTAAAAGTTTCAATGATGTTTCAAAAAAAAAAAAAAAAAAAAAAATGGTAGCAGAACTTTGAAATGCAAATGATTCCCATTAAAAAAGGTTAGGAATCTGTTTTCTTTTATTGAAATACTATTGAAGTTGCAGTTTTATATATTTTTGTCATGAAATGTGTAAGAAATAGAGTGGAAATCCATTAGCTTGATTCTTTGTAACAAATGTAAAGCTTTATTTTTTAACAAAACACTTTAGTTTCTAACGATTTCGTATAAGACCGAATTAAAGCTCAAGTGAGCGCTAGACTGTCGTATGTGACTTGTGGCTCTATGTAACATAAGATTGTAGTTGCAATATTGTTAGATTTTGAAAGCGACACACAGAAGCACATGTTAAATTTCAAAAAAAAAAGATATAAAATGTATTCAAAACCGCCTTTATTGCCGATTAGGGCATGTGGTATTATTCAATATGAATCATAAATAAAATCACTTCATGTAATTCGTGCTTTTTGCTTACCGCCAATAAATTGTTTGTTCGCATTAAACTATGACGTGATTAATGTCGATTCAATAAATTGTAATCAAGTAGCATATGTGCGCCTTAAATAAATAACGCTTAGCGAAGAACGTATGTATATAAATTAATTAAAAGCAGAAAGCTACTTGAACATTATATAATAGCGCAAGATTTAAAAGATTTTTATTGTGCCTTGTCAGCTGAACATGCCCCTCATTTTGCCCGACTAATGCATACATACAAATGTACAAATGTACGAAATGTATGTAAATGTCAGCTTGTAGATATTATTTAACACCTAACATCAAATTGTCTGAGCGCTGTGCGTCAATTAATCACAATTATTGTCAGCTCGGCTGTCAGCCAACGCAGCGTGTGTGTATGCCTCACTGCGTGTGAGTTGGAAGGCAGAAAGTAAGAGAGTGAAAAAAAAAATGACAAGTAAGCCACTTCTCCAGCAATGACACAGCATGGTTCTGTTCTGTCAAAAGCGCCGCTGTCGCATTTACGAATGACAAATGATAAAGCAGTACGGCCAAGTTATTGGGTTACAGCCAGCATCGTTGCCTAACCAAGACGCTTTAATTGCATGCGGTTTCGCTTCTGCTATTTTTTACTTTTCTTATATGTTAGCAAAAATGTACATGTTCTGTCAAATATGCCGCAAAAATAGGCTAATTGCCGAACAAGGCCGTAAGACGCATTTTTTTGCTAACTCCTTGCTTTGTACTTTATTGCGTAGCAGAAAAATTATACTTATTGCGCATTTTCCATTTTTTTTAGGCTTTCTTATATTTTGCTAGACATTTTGCCAGCCGTTTACACAACAAAATCGATAATGTAATTTTGCCAAGGTGATAATCTTAATTAGCCATTAATCATTATACAAGTTGCCTATGCTTGGCAACTGCTGTGAATTACTATGTCTGCCAATTGCCCAAGTTTTGTAAATTAGTTGATAACTTTCGGTCAATTTCTGTGGGCTTTTAATGACTTAACAAAGTATAAAAGTAAGTAGTTCGTTCAGTTGGAAAAACATGCCTTTAACTATGCACGTGTTTTTGCATAAATTATAAGTCGAAACATTTTAATTGATTTACATATCAAATAAGCTAATGGAGCAACTATTTTGCGGCGATTGATTGATAGAGTCAAGGTGGGCTTAGAGACTGTTTTACTGCCTAAGCGACAAGTTTCAATGAGTCATTAGTGGCTTAGTGTTTAAGTAAGTTTGAGAGCCTGAAAGTTTTTAAAATGTTTTAATGTTAGACTGTCGTATGTGCTGTATTGCATAACGACACATAGGAGCTAATAAGTATTCTATTTAGTCGTTATGCAGCATATACAAAGAGATGCTCATCATCTAAATTAAAAATAACTAACGGTGTACATAACCTAAATTAGGGTTTTCATGCGTTATCCTCAAAGTTGAACTTAGTGAACTTGTCTCACTCTAAAAAATATATTAGCCATGCCATGACTCTCTTTACATTTACAGAATTTTGTGAACCTTTGCGAAACTTCGTAAATATGTTTTTTTTTTGCATTTTGTGAACTTTTGCCATTTGTCATTTCTATGCCTTAATATATATGACACACATATGCGTTTAGTGGCTTACTTTTTTATATAAAACTATATAAAATAATAAGTAATTACACAATTTGCTGTGCATTTTATTTTTAACATTAATCTTCATCAACAAAAAAATGTTACTAACAAACGAAAATATTTCCAGCATAAAATCATTGCGGCTTACAAGCAGAACACAAAAGTGTTTTCAATTCTCTCGAGTGCTTTTGTACTTTTGTGCATTCGGACAGACGCCATTAATAACAATTTATATATTTTATATAAATGATAACATTAATTGTAGTAAAGCATATAAAAAGCGCCAAAGTTGAAACAACTTCGACAGAATTTTGTACATTGATTTATATAATAAGCGGTGTGCACTTATTTGCTGCTAATACTTGGAACACTTGAGTACATTGTTTCTCAGAAGCAAATTTTTTTTAAGCTTCTCATGTGTATTTATGATGACGTGTGTGTATGTGTGTGTTTATTTTTTGTACTCTTATAAAATTTTATAGCTGCAAAATTTCACAAGAATTGTCTGCAAACTTTTGCCTTGTTTAATCGTGAACATTAATTTTGCAAAAAGGTTTAAGTTTGCCGTCGTATCATGTGCTTTTTTTTGTCGTCACTTTGTTCTTCTGCTTATTATTTCGATTATTTTTTTTGCCCTGCTGTGCTTATTAAACTTTTATGTACAAGTGTTTGCCTGAAAGCCAACATAAAAATTATATTTAAATAAATGATTAACATATTCTGCACAAAGTTTTACGCACCCGTTTATGAGTCATTATATTATGAATTTGAAAAAAAAAAACAGCACATAACTTTGCCTATAAATATTACAACCATAATGGCTAAACATGCTCGATTTCATTTAATGCGTTACTTAAATGCTAATTAACGCAACTTTATTTGTTTGCAACATAAACATAAAATTAAAGTTTACATTTTGAACCTTTCTTTGGTAGAGGCGCATTTTAAGCTGATTGTGTAAATAGGCTATTTGGCATAGCAAAGCACGTGCACAACTTTAGTCTATTTACATTTGTCATAAAAATTGTGTTGTTATTAAAAACACAAAACATTTCTGTTTGTTTGTTTTTATAAAAGTGATAATTTGCAGAACACGCGTCGTATACGTAATTTAAAAAAAATATATATAAAAACTAATTTAAATGTTTGCTTTTTGAGTAATCGTAGGATAATAATGGCTAACAATTAATTGAATTTGGCAAACGATAAATTAGGAATTATGATAAATGAAAGTAGTAATAATTTAATAATTTAAGATTTAAGTTGAATTTTCTCGTTTATAATATTTTTTTTAAGACCATTATACTTCGTGTTATCTCTTGTCATAAATCATTCAAAGTTTTGTATCTTTTTTTTAATATCCCTCAATCCTTGTGTGAAGTGTATTTAATTTTTGCTCAGTTCGGTTTGTGTTCTAAGTGTTGCGCAGTTACTGAAAGCTTTAATGCTATTTGAACCAAGCTCAATGGCTGTTGGACCGTGCTAAAAAGCAAATAGATAAGTACACAGACAGATAGACAGACAGACAGACAAGACGCTGAAGGCAAACCGTTAGACATTTTCTTGTTATCTCATTGGTGTTAATGCACGCCTGTCGTCGTCTTCGTGTTCGTGTTCATGTTTCGTTATTGTGCTTATCAACAACCTCGTCAAGTTGAAAGCAACTATCGACATTGTTTTTAGTGTTGTTAATCCGGTGCGTTTATGTTAGTCTTAGAACGCAATTTCGTTACGGATTTGGCATCACTTATTGTTATATTTTGTTTTTATTTCTTGATTTTCAACGTACTTACTTTGAAAAGCAATTAAAAGTTAAGCAAGCTGCTAATGGCAAATATTTAAAATGTAAATGTACATGGTGTGCAAAATTTTCAAACTAATTTTAATAAAATTAAGCAAAGCAACGAAATTGTAAATGATTTTGTGTTTGGACATGTTAAAAAAATTTCATGTGCTTTGCTTATTGCTCAAGTTTTCATTTATATTTTGTTGAATTTTGGGCAAATATTTTATTTCCGTTTTGCTGTCTATGCACTTTTTAATTTGACTTTTAATGTAAATGGCAAAATTATTTATTCAAATGTGTGTTAACTCAGTATGTATGTCGATGAATGTGAGGTTAGTCAAGGGCGTAGCAAGGTTGTCACATAGTGGAGCCAAGATGGGCTTTTTGCATAAATAAGACCTAATTTAAGTATTCGAAGTACCGAAGTTGTGTTGTAAAGTCGCCTTGGCTCGAAACTGCACCCACTCACTACTGTCTTTGCGATGAAATTAAAGAAGCTTTTCATATAATTTTAAGACATTTTTAAAAAATAACTCAAAGCAAATAAAAACTTGTGGCTTTGTGTAATTGTTTTTATAACATCAAAAAGGAAATTGTTTATTATTTTTATTTATTTATTAATATTTTTTTTTGCCTTTTTTAAAACATATTTTACAATGTTGTGTGACACATGTTCATATTTCTTTCTTTTTTGTGTTTGTTTAAGACAAATGTTTTTCTTTTATTTGAAATTTGAGTGAGCTTGAATACAATAAAGTACAACAAAAGAAACGTTAATTGAATTAAGGCCTTAAAGGCACTTAAAAGCACTCAAAGCCGTAAGCAATTGAGCATTATTGCCATTACACACGCATTAAGCTTGTATGTGAGTGTCTGTCTGTGTGTGTGTGTCTGAGTCCTGTGACCACTTCAAAGTTAATGCTTATACACAAAAAATTGGCAATGAAATCAAAAGCAGAGCAGCGATTGAGGCAAGAAGATGATAGCGTAGACCAAAGGAGTCACAATGTCAATGCACAGTTTATTGATATGATTGATTTTCTGCTTCTTGTTTTCTTTTACACACATCTTTCATAGCTTATTTTCCTTTGCTGGTTTGATTGATTTGTGCAGCAATCAAAAAGTTATCAACACACGTAATGTGAGCATAAAAATATTGAGTAGCAGCAGCAGCAGCAGCCAAAAAAGACCTGTCATGAAGTTGATGCTATGACGTGCTTCGTTGGCAGTCAAAGAGCCGTGTAATTGACGCATTGAAGCATGAAAGAAGTCGTACAAAAAGTGTAACTGTAAAATGTATTTCAAACACGCAAGAGAAGAGTTGAGAAAAAAAAAAAATAAATCAAATAAAATGATGACGTCACAGAAACAGCAAATAGAAAAATAATAAAAAACAAGCGTAAGAGACCTAAAAGCGCTTCAAGTGAAATTAACCTGGCATTGTATCGAAACGGAAGTAGGCTGAGCGCCATATTGCCGTTGGCAACAATTTCAGTGCCGGAAATTTGCAAAACGCCCGCAACTCAAACCAACTCATAATCAGCTCAGCTTAGCTCAGCTCAGTTTAGCACAGCGTCGCTAACGGTTTATTTGCTTTATAAGAACAACTTGAAGCGTCGGAGACACAAAAGAAATTCGTCTGAAATATTTTTTTGTTTTATTTTTATATTAAAGCATTTTATTGCTCTGTGATTTGTAAAAGTTAAAAAACAAAATTGTTTATTTAATTGAATTTATTTGAAAGCGCAAAATTTGAAAAGAAAATAAGTGTAAGAAGTGTGCATTAGCCACGGCACTTTGTGCGCTAAGGTAACTTTTTTTTGATGCTGTTTTACTGATGTCTGAAAATAATTCGCAACCCTTTTCATTTTGCTTATCACAAAACGGAGCTTCTGCATAAATTTACGCCTTGTACAACCGTTTTGTAATTTTTAATGATTTCATTTAATATTCAATATCAAAGCAAATGAAAGGGTCACCAAAAGCAGCCGACATTGCGGCGTTTTAACCGTAAAAAAAAATAAAACACAAAATTATTTATTGCGCTACTTTCGTTTGCCTTTAATTTAATTTGCAAAACATTATAAAAGTACTTAATTGTCTGAAGGCAAAAAGAAAGGCAAAAAAAAAAAAAAATAATAAAACCATTGCCAAACAAAAGCGTGTAAATAATCGTTCTCAATTTCGTCCTTTTCGAGTCCTTGACATGTTAGTATATATTTCGTTTTTTTTTTTGTGTCGTTTAGAGATGAATGCCTCACCATAAATTACTACAAGTCTTGAAGGACACAAAACGTTGACCGCTCTACTTATCATTGTAGTGCAGTGTAGTATTTGTAGGCGTGGCACCGCGCTTACCTGCAAGTTCGGCTTTATCAACACATTAATCAAGCTGATGTGTCAATTTATTTCACGCATAATTTTTTTGTTGACGTTTTCATGTTTTTCATCAACCTTCATGCATTTCAGTTTCGTTTGATTTTTACTATTTCGACTAAGTTTTTATCGTTGGCCTTGATAGATGTGAATGAAGTTGTGCTTCTTAATCCTACCATGATGAATCGCCTAAGCCGTAAATTGTATTTACGTCAGCAATGCTTAATCACATTTATTATATTTTCAAGCGCAAAATGCCTTTTATTTATATTAACAGAAATACTTTAAATACCTGACATATTTCTTAATAATACCACATATTTTTTGAAAATAACCACAGGCTGCGCTCAAGTTGAAATCGAAACTCGATTTTGCGGTATGTTCGAAGGCCAAAGACTTATTGCTAAAAATGCGTAAACCTTGAAACAGTTGTTGTTGCGGTTAAACATTTTCGAGCGCTCGAGTAATCATCAAAGCCGGATATTTCATAGTTCAGATACAAATGCCTTCTGTGCTTGTTCAACGCATGTTCACCTCATGCGGTTTGAGTCGTTTGAATGAGTTTCATTTGGATTGCTTCAATAACTGCGGTTTACTGCTGCTTACGAATTCTCAATGCCAAATGAGCTGTGCCTTTGGCAAAATGGCAGGAAATTTTGTAAACGAACGGATATGAGTGAAATGTGTACGAATTCGTTTTGATTGACTGTCGATTTATACGACAGCACTGTGAGCTTTCGACAAGAAATTCGACAAGTTTAATTGGCACATATTTCTATGGAAGTGTAAAGTTTTAGTTTTCCTTTGTGACATATTTGCTACATAAATTCTTTGTTTGTGTTCATGCGCAAGAGTTGAATTCATGCGCTTTTGACAATTTCGTTCTATTTAAGTTGTGCAGCATGTACAAAACAACACAACAATGCAAAAATGTTGTTACTTTTGACAAAGGAAAAATTCCTCAAATGTTGCTTTTTGTTGTTGCACTGCAATCGCTGACTGACCAAAGCTGAAATGCAAATCAATTTCGAGCTAAAAAATAGTTCAACATTTAAGCAGCCAATTTTCTCAGTGCACTCCGATTTGTAGTTTGTTTTAGCTTAGCAAGGAAAATAGCAAAATGTCATAGGATTAAAGTCTTGCGTTATTTGCCAATCGATTTCAATTATGTCATATTGCCAAGTGAGACGTACAAATATTCTTATTAGTTTATTTAATGTGTAAGTGTTGCCTGCCAGTCATGCATGTGCGCTCTGTGAAAAGCACAGCGCTGCAAAAACTTAACGAGATTATAACATGTCAAGCAACTGAAATGCGTAATTCATTGAAAAGGAAATGAACAACGAGCATTTAAACGCAGCTGAGAAATGTTTTGTTGCTGTCGGGAACTGCAAATGATTGGCTTGAATGGTCGTGAGCAAATAGAACAAAATTATTATAGTTATTTATTTATATATGTTATAAACTTGTTATAATTTGTAAACACAAAGAAATATGAAAGAAATTTCATACAAAGAAAGTTGAAAGTTACGAAAAACTAATAAAAAGAATAAAAAAGAAAGAGAAACTAAGAATTAACACAACAATGAAATACAATTCATGCTTAATAAGAAAAGTAATTAAATGCTTGTTTGCGCTATTAAGCATACCACATGTTGCACCAAGTTGTTTTTCACTCACTCACTCTTGTCTTTATGACAGCTTTTATAAATGTGCGAATACCAAGCAATGTTAACAATAACAACGACCTTTACTATGTATAGTAGAACGCCTCATCCAATCAACTATTAACAATTCGAAACGCCTAACTTGAGAAGTTTGCGCTAATCTGTTGTTTGTATTCAGCACACACGCACTGCCATAAAATATGACGGCTATGAATTTGTATAAAAGGAATTATTTAACGTGACTGGGCCGTGAAGGTATTCAGAGGCTGTGTGCCAAAGCGTGTTGATTATTGCTTCCTTAAATGAAATCTATTAAATTCAATTTTCAAAACCATTTTTATTTCTGCTCAATAACTAAAAATGATTATGCCTTCTTATGGCTTGAAGAGCACACAACATGTATTGTGATTGTGAAAAGATGAGAATATATAAAATTAAATTTTGACATGTCGTCTCATATATTGTTTTCAATTTCAATAATGTTTTCTATACAATTGTTTGACTTTTATTGTGTGTTTTGATATTTTTCTGAATGTAATGTGACTGTATAATGATGCTGAGACAGATAGCAGATGTGCGCGTCTGCCTTTATATTGAAATGTTAAAAAAAAAATACACCAATAGCCGTCATGCGATACGTGTTGTCGTTGTCGTTGTTGTTATTGTTATTAATTTTATATATGAGAACGCAACAAATGAAATATGAGAGGCAACAAAATGAAATGTCATTGCATACGCAAATACGTAGCAGAAGCGCTTATACACAAACGTACACAGCAGCAGTCTTACACAAGCGCACAGTCATGTGTATGTACACACCGGTATAGTTTCACACTGACACATGATATTCATTAAAAGTTTTTTCGCTTTGTTCATCTTTTTATCTGCATGCTCTTCTTGCAAGCTCACAGCATGCCATATTATTTTTGTATCTGTTTATTCTGTGTTTTTATTCAAGCAACTGTCAGAAGTCTGCCTTCAATGCTCGACACTATTTTAATGACACAAAAACGAAAAGGAAAGCAGCACACATTGCCACTTTCAGAGACAACTCGGTCAGAGTGCTGCCATTGTGTGTTCGCTCCATGCTTCTTGTACATCTGTACTGTTTGTGGCATGGAATATAATTTCTAAGCAAACTGTTTCTTAATAACTGTTTTGCTATTTCGGGCGCCAACATTGCTAAATTGAGTTTGCCTATTTTTGCTATATGTGTGTGTGTGTAAACAGACACAGATACACATACAAATTGCTGTCTGAAGCATCGCGCATTGTTTGCTAAGTTCTATGTGTGTATCGTGCTCATCTACTTAATGAACTTGTTCATTTGTTGCACGTGAATTGAATGTAAAATCTTGATTGTGTTGGCTGGCGTCTTCTTAAAAAAAGGTTGTACCTTTGTTTGCCTTTTTTGTTTCTCCATGCACTTAAATGTTGTGCTCGTACTTTATTATTTTTGTGTGCAAGATGTCGAAATCAAGACCTTCGTTTGCTATTTTGTTGATTATTTTATTTTCATAATTTGTTTTGAGTTGTTCAATTTCTAAATGCTTTAAATTGCTGCTGTTTTATTTAAGGCTGAAACATTTAAAAATAATGATGTATCTATTGAATTCTATTTCTGTATTGAAAGTGGGATTATCAACAGAAAATGTCAATTGCTTTGGTAAATGTTATTTCGAGCATATAACGCCTAAT